>PVJH01000500.1:0-305126 GCA_004026705.1 Nesogale talazaci | reverse complement strand
AAGTGTTCTTGAACCGAGGAGATACTTGAGTGTAGGTCCAATGCCCATCTGTTGTCCTATTACTAACCCTATAAGTATGCACATTAATCTCTTTCCCCATCCTCACTTATAAATATATGCCCCTATGTACATACCTGTATTTGAACCTCTATAAATGCTCATTATCCCCAAGTTCCTTCCTCTATTTCCATTTCCTTCCCTCTTGTCCCATTATCATGCTCAGTCTCCTTTTGGGTTTCAGTATTTTCTCTCTGTTACATTAGTCTTAATCAATCCCTATTGGTCTTCTCTCACCCACCTTGTCCCTGCATTTGTATCAATTGTTAATTCCTTTTTCCTGGGCAGGTCAACATCACCACCTTTCCCCCTCCTCCCCCTCTTCAATGTCCCCTACCCTGGAACCACCAGTCCTGTCATTTTTGCCTCCAACCTCTTTGTCCAGTCTGTCTTGTCTAGATAGACCTGTAGATGTAACAATATGTACAAAAAAGGTCTCCTAAAAGGGAGCAACTTAAGCAAATAAACCAACGATATCAACAGCAAGAAACCCCCTCAATGTACTTATATAGACCCTTGCAATCTGTTCTCCCTTTCTACCTCACCTTCCCTCCACCCTCCCATTATCACCATTCTCACCACTTATCCTGAGGGGTTCTTCTTGGATTCTCTGTGTTTCTATTTCCTATCCATATCACTGTACATCCTCTGATCCAGCCAGATTAATAAAGTCGAATTTAGATCATGATAATGGAGTTGGTGGAAGCATTTAAGAAATAGAGGAACATTGTATGTTTCATCTTTGCTACACTGCACCCTAACTGCTTCATTCACTTCCCAAGTCTTCTGTGAGGAAATGTCCAGTTGCCTAAAGATAGCCTTTAGATCCCTACTTTGCACTTCCCTTCATTCATAAAAATATGATTTTTTGAAATTTGTTTATTATCAAATGCTGTCCTCGTAGCCACCTGTGGTTCTTTGTTCTGAAGAGCAGATCTGGTTATGGAGCTGGCTGTATGCTTTATAAGTCCATCTATTGTCTGACGTGTTAGACAAGATTCTCTAAAGAAGCAAAATCAGGACACTAATAATTCTTTCTATATATTTATATAGAGAGATATCTAACATAAGAAATAAACAGTTAACTAATCTATAAAGCAGTATGAATGACTTGGTGCAAGTCACTTGTGTGAGAAAACTAGTGCACTTGTAGTTCTTCAAGTCTTGCGGGCTGCCAAGTAGTCCTCTGTTCAGCAGTTCAGACTATCCTGCCATAAGCAGCAAACAGCAAGGCAGGTCACCAACAGTCAGCCCAATGGCAGGGTTTGACTGTCCCCAGCTTAAGAGCTGTATATTTCAGGAGTGTGGCAAAGTAGGGCTTGAAAAAAACTCAACACACAATGAGACAATCCATGGATTGGGTGTCCCACAGGTAGTGTAGCTTTTAGATCAAGGCACAGGACAAACAAGGCAGCCAGCTAGTCTGAGCATCCATGAGCAAGAGACAAAGGGGTGACTCGCCAAGCCATTAATGTCTCTGCCCTTCAATTGATCTTATATGTGCTCATTGGCCATGTTGTCACCACAAACTTACCTGTCTTCTTTGGCCATGTTGCTACAACAAACCTACCTATCACATCTGGCTAAAAGTTTTTACACAAATGTGAGTTCAATCCAGGTTCATTGTATCAGAATTCCACCTGTCTTGATGAGAGTAATTTATCTGTTCTTTATTCTTTCGAATTTTGCTCCATATTTTGTTCCCATTCTGTCAAGAACCTTCTCACTGTGATCCCAATAAGATATGTGAATGGTAATAAAAAAAGGAAGAAGAACAACAGAAATTACTGCCATGGACTTGATTCCAACTCATAGCAACCCCCTCTCTGGTTTCGGACACTGACAATCTTTACAGGAACAGATTGGTTCTTCTTCCTTGGGTTTGAACAGGCAGCTTCACAATTGTTGGTCCAATCCTTCCCCAACAGAAGCAGCCACAAGCTGGTTATTCTGCTCTCAAGGTCATGGTAATTGTGGTGTGTATAATTCATGGTTCCTTTGGATTATTTCCTTGAATCTCTGATTTTCTTCACTTTTGGTTGCTTCAGATGGGAAAAGAATCAATATTTGCATCTTAAATGACTGCTGGGAAGTTTTTATGCCTCTTGTTTCTATTTATCAACTTAAGATAGAGAACATTGTCTTGGAGGGCCATGTTTTGCCCATTCACCATGATATCCTTTCAGCCATAATTGTTCTTTCTTTGTTGCTTGGTTTGTTGGTCAGTATTTTTATTTTTGTTTTCTTTCTCTACAGTATCCAGTTTGTATGGATAGGACTCAAAAATTGTAAGCCAAATTAAACAAACCAAGTTTTTCCCTTTTCTTTTTGACTGAGGGTAACTGTCTTACTCTGCCCCTCCTTCTTTTCCTTTGTGGGTTAATGGAGAAGTTCCATTACTAGTGGAAGAGAACCCAATAATGCCTCCTGCAACCCTCATTATTCACATGGTGCCTTGTGGAACTTGACGAAGTTTAGGTTTTACTTTTAAAATCAAAGAACTAGAAAGAAAAGATGTGAATTTCTGCTTGCTCTGTTTATACTAATACTTTTAGATATTATTTAGTTTATTTCAATTAAAAAGATATTAAAGCAGCTGAGCCCCGGTGGCGTAATGGTTGTGCACGGGACTAAGGCCCACTGGGATGGAGGTTCAATTCCAGCTCACAGGAGCAAAAGCTGGGCCTCCTACTCCCACCACCAGGAGACAGTGATGCCTGAAAAAAAAAAACTAAAAAAAAGATATTAAAGCACCCCAATAGCAACAAAAACCGTAAGAGGCCTACCAAGCACAAAGCTCCATGCCAGGAGATGAACTTAGAAAAAGCTCTCTCTCTCCTTGTTATTCTCGAGTATAGAGTTTCTGCCTAGCACATATTAAATATTTAATTATCTTGACTATTTCCCCAGTTTTCATTTTTATTGTCTGTATCCTTTCCAGTAGAATATCAGCTCCATAAAGGTAGATATTATTCATTGTTGTATCCCTGCTGCATATGTTTACAGGACCTGGAAGAATACATGGATATAGTACATATTCAATAGATGCCTATTGAATGATTGAATGACTAGCAAGACTCACAAAAGTGGCAGGAAGAACAACCCCTTGTGACTCAAAACACTAGCCTATAAAGCCTTGTGACATCTAACCCCTGTTTCCTTCCCACACTCACCTTATACTCTGCCCCTAGACTTAATATCTCTCACATATGTTGATTTTTGTACTTCAGTGTTTTGTCACCCCTGCCATCCCACTTACCTGGAATCCTCTTACCTGCCTTGTCAGCATCTCATCCTTCAGTTTTCATCCAAAAATCCTCAATCCCCTCTAAATAATCCTTCTCTATTATGTATTTTTAAGGCACACTTATCTTTTCATAAATTGGAATTATATGGGTGTTTTTATTTACCTCACCAAATTTCTGTATGCCTGTCTGCCAGCTTGTAGTACTGTGTTGACTTGTGTGCTGTTGTGATTCTGGAAGCTATGTTACTGGTATTTCAAATAACAGCAGGGTCACCAAAAGTGAACAGGTTTCGGTGGCTCTTCTAGACTAAAATGGACAATGAAAAAGGATTCAGTTCACCACTTTGAAAGAAAGAGCGGCTGAAATCTTATACCTGAAGGCTTAAAGAACAGAAGGAAGCCATTGTCAGAGACAATGTATGAGGATGGGCCCCTCATATCTGAAAGCACTCAAATTGTAACTGAGGAGGACTGAATTTCTCAGAGTAAAATCAAAACTGGTGGGTGGAGCCTTCGGGATCTGCATTTGATGATAGGGCCACTATCGAAGGCCAGGGAAAACAGCTGCAAAAGTCTGTTGATGATTATAACTTGGAATGTGTGAAGTATGAATCTAAGAAAATTGGAAGTTTTCAAAATTAAAGGGGAACACATGAAGATCAATATCCCCCATATTAGTGAGTTGAAATGGACTGGTATTGACCATGGTGAGTCAGAAAAATCATATGAGTCACTATACCTGCAATAACACAATCAAGAGGAATGGTGTGACACTCTTTTTCAAAAAGAACCTTGCAAAATCCACCATGATATACAATGCTCTTTGATAGGGTTATTTATGTACTTTCAAAGAAACCAAATCAATATAACTATTGCTCAAATTTATATACCTAGCAAGAAAGCTAGTAAGGAAGAAATTAAAGAATCCTGCCAACTGCTTCAGTTGGAAATTGATCAGATATGCAACCAAGATGCATTCAAAATCATTGGTGATTGGAATGTAAATGTTGAAAGCAAAGTGGAAAGAACAGTATTTGGAAAATATGGACTTGGTAGAAATGAAGCCGGAATTTGATTACATGATAGAATTTTGCAAAGGTAATGATATGGGCATAGAAAATACCTTTTCTTCAACAACACAGAAGAATATACACGTGAACTTCATGGATAGAATACACAGAAATCAAATGGACTATATTTGTAGGAAAGGCTATCAGTACCTATCAGGGCTGCCTGTGAGAAAAACATCATTTGTTCATATGCAAGTTCAGGATAAAGCTGGAGAAAATTAAAGCAAGTCAAGAGAGCTAAAATATGAACTTATATCCATCAAAGCTGAATTTGGAGTAATATGAAGAACGGATTTGACTCATTGAACACTAAAGACAGAAGACCTGATGTGCTGTGGGAGGACTTCAAGACCATCATTCATGAAGAAAGCAAAAGCTCATTAAAAAAAAAAAAACAGCAACGAAAGGAAAAGGTCAAAGTGAATATCAGAGGAGACTCTTAAACTTGCCATTAACCTTAGAGTAACTAAAACAAATGGAAGAAATGTTGAAGTCAAAGCGCTGAATAGAAAAATTCAAAGAGCAGCTTGATAAGACAAAGCCACATATTTATATCAAATTGTGCAAAGGCCTAGAATTAGAAGACCTGAAGTGAAAAACACACTGAGCATATCTTAAACTAAAAGAGTTCAAGAAAAAAAAATCCAAGACTCAAGTTGAAATATTAAAAGAGCAATTTTATGAGCAAAATATTGAATGATAAAAAATTATTGAATGATATAAGAAGCATCAAAAGAAGATGTAAATAATATAGAGTCACTGTATCAAAGAGAACAACTTGACAATCCACCATTTCAGGGGGTAGCATATGAACAAGAATCAATGGGACCAAATGGAAAAGTTCAAACTGCACTGAATGCATTAACCTAAAACAAGTCTCCAGGAATTGACAGAATATCATTTGAAGTGTTTCAACAAGATGTTGAATCACTGGAATTGGAAGTACGTAATCATCTGTGCCAGGAAATTTGGAAGATATCTCACTAATTGGTCAACTGACAGAAAGAGCTCCATAGTTGTACCCACTCTAAAGAATGGTGAACCAACAGAATGTTCAATTTCAATATCATTGATACTGCACACAAATAAAATTTTCCTGAAGATTGTCCAACAATGATTGCAGCAGAACATTGACAGGGAACTGCCAATGTTCCGGTGTGATTCAGGAGAGGACTTGGAACAAGGGATATTTTTGCTGACATCAGATAGATTTCAGCTGACATCATAGAATCCCAGAAAAATGTTTACCTGTGTTTTATTGACTTCGTAAAGGCATTCAGCTCTGTGGATCATAATAAACTACGGATAACCTTAAGAACAGTGGGAATTTTACGACATTTCATTGTACTCATGAGGAACTCATATATGTATCAAGAGGCAGTTGTGGGAATAGAACAATGGGATATTGCATGGTTTAAAATCAAGAAAAGTGTGCATCAGGATTGCATCCTGTCTCCATATTTGTCCAATCATTATGCTGAGCAAATAAGCAGGGAAGCTGGATTAGAAGAATGTGGCATCCAGATTGAAGGGAGGCTTCCTAACAATCTGAGCTATGTAGATCAAACAACTTTGCTTGCCGAACGTGAAAGAGCACTTGAACTTGCTGAGTAAGATCAAGGAATGTAGTCTTCAGTATGAATTGCGACTCAATGTAAAGAAACCAAAGTCCTCACAACTGGGCCAATAGGTAAGATCATGATGAATGGAGAAAGGTTGAAGTTGCAGGGGTCCTCAAACTTTTTAAACAGAGGGCCAGTTCATTGTCCCTCAGATTGTTGGAGGACTGGACTATAGTTAAAAAATTAAAAAAAAAACACTATGAACAAATTCACTGCAGGCCCGAGTTGAGTCAGCTGCTAAGCAGGAAGGGAATGGCAGCAAAAACATCCAGCAGGCCAGATAAATGGCCATAGTTGAGGACCCCTGTTTGAGGGTTTTGTCTTGCTTGGATCCATAATTGATACTCATGGAAAAAACAGTCAAGACCTCAAGACATGCATCACATAATATGAATCTACCGCCTGAGACCTTTTTAGAGTATTGTAACCCAAATGTGTTACTTTGGTGACTAAGGTGCACCTGACTCAAGCAATGGGTCATATAAATGTCTCATATCAATGTGAAAGTTGGACATAGAAGATCCAAGGAGAGTTGATGCATTTGGATTGTAGTACTGGAGAAGAATTTTGAAAAACACCAGGGATTGCTCAAAGGACTAACCAATCGGTTTTGGAAGAAGTACTGCCAGAGTGCTTCTTAGAGGCAAAGACGGCAAAATTTGGTCTTACATATTTTGGACATGTAGTCATTAAAGACTAGTTCCCAGAGAAGGACATCATGCTTGGAAAATTTGATAGACAGTCAACAAACGAAAGCCCTCAATGAGAAAAGTCAACATAGTACCTGCAATATTGGGTTCAATCATACGAACAATTTTGAAGATGGTACAGGACCAGGCCAGTGTTTTCTTTAGTGCATTGGGTTACTGTGGGTCCTAACTGACTCAAAGGAATCTAGCAACAACATTTATTTAAATCCGTCTTATAACCTATATACCCATTGAGCCCTAGTGATGTAGTGATTATGTGTTGGGATTAGAGCTGAATAATTGGCAGGATAGTTCATACCAACCAGCAGCACAAAGGGTGAAAGACTGGGCTCTTGCCATAAACAGCAATAGTCTCAGAATGCCACAGGGTCCACTTTGACTTAATGGCAATGAAGATCTATACCCCCACCCATTTTGATATACATAAGGACTGATATTGTGTCTCTTTTTGATCTCTTGGTTAAAACACTCAACTGCTAACTGAAACTTTGAATATTCAATTGCACCCAGAAGTGTATCCAAAGAAAATCCTGACCATCTCCTTCAAAACACGTTGTTGAAGTTATTGTTGTTATGGACCCTTATGTCACTTCTGACCCATCTTGCCCTGATGCACAGCAAAGCACAGGGAGTCGTGGTTAAGGAAGCTTGGGTAACCTGGATTGTGTTCCAATGATTTGAAATGAAGATTACAAAATTAATTTATTTTGGAATAAATAAACGGAAAATATCTTTACTTCCTTCCTAATGCTTAAAAACATTAGATTCCAAAGTTGGATATATCTTATTTAGTAGCAACAAAACATACCATGTTGTTTTTGTTACAAATAGCCTATTCCTTAAGGGAAACATTCAAAACATTCTTTGGAGGACTTGTTTGCTGAGTCAGGTATGGCATTTTAATTAGATCATCTTGAATTAATCGCTATCCCAGGCTACATGATTCCACTTGTCTTGTGGATCAGGGCCTGGTTCTGTTCCTGGTCAGGCCTCCTGCCCCAGCTTTAGTCTGTCTGCATCCCCGTCTACTTCTTCACTCCCCACCTATTGTGAGACTTGCTAACACTACATGACTTAGAGCACTTGTTGTCTCTTCCTCTGAGTGAAGTAGGTATCCAGAGGGTTTATATCAGTAGCCCCTGAAAGGGACTTTCCCCAAATGGAGCCTCCTCAAATATTTACTTTAGAGTATGCCATTCTTCCTCCTTATCATTATAAGGGTCATGCTTTATACTTGCTGGAATCATATTTATAAATGCAGGTGATGCATGAGCTGTTATAGACCTTGCTCATTTACACTTTCTGATATCGTTTTTTTTATTAAGTGGACATCCAAGAAGTATTGCTTCCGAAAATCAGATGAACTGTGAGAACTTACTGATGTCATTAGTAAAGGAACACACCAGCAAACTATCTTGGAAGGAATGGAGAAATATCCCTTTTACATTCCCAGACCACTGTTTATGTTGACAATTTATGTGTAGGTAAGATTTAGATATGTCTCAAGCATAACTAGAAGGGACATTTATCAAATCTATGATGACATTTCTACTTCATTCTGTATTGAGCAACAACCCAAACCCACTGGCATCAAGTCAAAGTCATAGTACCCATATCTAAAATTTGTGAGGCTGTAAATCTTTATGGAAGCACACAGCCTCATCTTTCTCCCAAGGAGCAATGACAAGTTTAAGTTGTAAACCTTGAGTTCAACATCCAATGTTTATCCGAAAACACCACCAGGACTCCACTAAGATTAACTAGAAGGGAAATAAAGAAAATCTCTGATTGAGTTGGTGCTTCATTCTCTATTGAAAGCTACTAAATGAATGTACATCCAAAGTTATCCTAACTACATGTTGGGGGTTTAAAATCTCTCCAGCGGGACTCTGACTTTAAATGCTGAAGCTATACTTTCAGCAAACACAAAATCAAAATACTTCAGGGGAAAAGTACGAAGCAAATAAGGACCTTGAACAAAATACTTTAGTGCTAAGAAAAAACTAAATTTGAATTATGTCATATTATCTGGGTTTCTTTGTGTTGAAAAAATTGTATAGCATTGAAAGAGACAATAATATCCAAAAAGGAAATTTCCAGAAATATTTTATGGTAGATGAACCAAACTATCATAGATTGTCAACAGTCTAATTTGTTATATATAGGCACTATTTTTGTTGTTTTGCATGTCATAGAGTTGATTCTAATTCAAAGCAGCCCCATTTAGCAGTTAAACTGCAGTGTAGGAGTTTCTTAACAATAGTCCTTATTTAGAGAAGTACATCACTAATTCAAACCACCAACTTCAGGTTTGCAACCATTCATGCACTTAACCTCTGTGCCCCTAGAGTTCCATCTATAGGGGCTAGTTATCTAAAATTCTTGTGACTTTATGGATACAAATAACAAGGCAGCTTTCATTTTGCTGTGGAAAGTGAACTCCACTAACTCACAGCTTTTATTTTCAATCTAGGGTCAAGGCTTTGCTGACTTTGACTTTATACTTCTTCCAAATACCATTTGCTTTTGTAATCTCTGAAGCCATTTCCCTGGGAGATTCTGATAGCATTCAACTGCATCTGAGACAACCCTTTGTGCTCCGGGAAGGGTCATTGGCTCCAGCTCCACCTTAAATCTTCTGCTCCTCTCACTTCAACTCTATAAAGAGTTAGAGCTTCCTTTACCTTCTCTTTGAATCTGGCAAATGAAAGGAACCAATAGTATTTACAATTTCTCACATACTTGAGAGAAAAAGCAAAATAGGATTTGAAGCTGTCTTTTAGAGGCAGACCTCCAAGTTGCAGTCAGTATTAAATCCCTGACCCATTTGTATAATCTCCTGATCCAGACACGTTAAGGATGGTGTTTTCCTCTCATTGAACTAACTATTCATGCTACTTAGCCCTCATTTATTTTCTTTCCCAAGATCACTGTGGTTTATGGAAAATGAGCGCAAAAAGGTTAGTTGAAAGAAGGATCAGGTTGAGTGACTTGGAAATGAGGTGAACTGTGTTTGTTGTTTTTTCCTCCTATAAATCTGAAAACCTCTGCTTTTCCTTTCCCTGGGGGTGGTCTGCTGGATTAGATTGAGACATGTTCTGCCTCAAGGACAGAGACTGAAGAACACCCAGAAAGATCTTGATCTGAAGTGAAAACCATGCCAGATTTTAATGAAGAAAGCTTTGGAATATAAAACTAAGATTAGAATGAGAATTCAGAGTCCTGTGATAAATCTTATTTTTTATTACAGAAATTGCTCATCATTTGGCATTTGGTTTAATGCTGGGACGATTCTCAATAAACATGGAATTGGATAAATTAATCTTGATCAAAAATTGTGAAAATGTGCTTCAAGTTATCAATGAATTATAGATGAACTTACACGTAAGCAGAATTCTGAATGTTCAAGAAGAAATATGGAATTTTTGTAACATAGTTCTATGAACATCATGAAAGTATTCAATCAATCTGACAGTGTAAAGATACTATAGGCATTACTCATTTTCATGAGATCTGATTCAGGGAAACAGTTTGGTGACACACAACACTGGTGTTCAATTTTGAATGTGCTTCAGAAACACGTATCCTACTTTATAAATGCAGATTATTTGTGTCTTACTTACAAATCTAGTTCAGTAAGCTTGGCGTTAGACAAGAAATCTGTACTTTTAAGAAGCAAAACTTTACTTGTGTGAGATATTTATGAGCTTGTTCATTAATTTCTAATTATATTGGACCACCTTCCTTTGGAATAAGATATACTTTATCACTTGTGGATGAAAAAACAAAATCTCATGTTTAACTTGAATTTACATCTGAGCAATTGAGCTGATCTGTAGTTGACTCTTAGCCTAATTGGGAATAATTATATTGATCTATTTCATTTTCATTTCCTACAGGTGACGTCAGTTTTGTTCCTATGTATTGCCACAAGCATGGTCACTGTTTATGTTATTGAACAATGTATTTGTAACAAATAGGACATTGGTGTTGTAAAATTATATCATGTGCTGATCACCTCATTTCTATCACCAATGCCATATTTTCCAACTACTGATCTTCTTCAAGGAGCCCTGGTGTTACAGTAAGATAAACATTGAGCTAGTAACCATGGGCTGGAAGTTCAAGCACACCTGCTGTTCCAAGAAAAATGTAGCTGTCTGTTCCTGAAAACAGAGCTGTTGCCTCTTACCTATAAGGTCCCTAGGAATCAGAAGCAACTCAATGGCAGTGTATGTGTGGAATGTTTCTTTTTCTTTGACAGTTTTTGCATTCCAGTCACCATTAATTATCAATACATCTTGATTGCATAGTTTGATCAGTTTCAGACTACAAAAGGTTGATAAAAATGTCTTCATCTTTGACATTATTGGTGCTACATAAATTTGAGTAATAGTTGTTAACTGGTCTTCCTTGTAACTATACGGGTATCATCCTATCAATGACAACATTGTACTCCAAGATACCTACTGAAATATTTTTTGACAATAAATGCAGCAGACACAATTTTTTGATTTGTAATTCTTGGCAGTATAAATCACATGATTCTTTGTTTTAAAATAGAAAACACCAGAGTCTTTTTCAGCTCATTAGTGCATAGCACACTAATATTCTGGCATGCTGTTTCATTTTTATAACAGCCAATTTTCTTTTTGTTGTTGTTTTAATTTGGTGTTGTTGGCTTTATTTTAAAATGAAACTTAATTTTTTTTTACATTCAACAATTCAGGCACATTTACTTTATGTAATGATTTGTGATCCATCAATATATCACCCCACTTCTTTCCTGCTTTCCAGTTTTCATTTTTCTTTCTTTACTGACTGTTTAAAATCATTTTATTGGGGGCTGATACAAGTTATCATAATCTACACATCCATCCATTGTATGTCAAGCACATTTGTACATTTGTTGCCCTCATCATTCTCAAAGCATTTGCTTTCTATTTAAACCCTTGATATCAGCTCATTTTCCTCTCTCTCTCTCTCTCTCTGCTCTTTCCTCCCTCATAAACCCTTGATGATTTATAAATTATTTTTATTTTTCATATCTTCCACTGTCCAATGTCTCCATTCACTCACTTCCTCATTGTCCATACCCCAGGGAAGAGGTTATATGTAGAGTCTTACAATCAGCTCCCCCTTTCTACCGTACCTTCTCTCCACTCTCCCGTATTGTCACTCTCACCACTGGTTCTGAAGAGATCATCTGTCCAGAATTCCCTATGTTTGGGGTTCCAGTATGTACCAGTGCACATCCTTTGGTCTAGCTGGATTTGTAAGGTATGGGATCATAATAGTGAGAAGGAGGAAACATTGAAGAACTAGAGGAAAGGTGCATGTTTCACCATTGCTACACTGCACCCTGATTGGTTCATTTCCTCACAACTCTTCTGTAAGGGGATGTTGCTTCATCTACACATGGGCTTTAGGTGCCCCAAACTGTACTCCCTCTCATTTACAATGATATAATTTTTAGTTCTTGGATATCTGATACCTGATCACATTGACACCTCGTGGTCACACAGACTGGAGGGCTTCATCCATGTGGGATTTGTTGCTTCTGAGCCAGATGGCTGCTTTCTATCTTCAAGCGTTCAAGACCCCAGATACTATATCTTTTGATAGCCAGGCACCATCAGCCTTCTTCACCATATTTGCTTATGCAAATAACCATCGTCAGCAATCATATCAGGAAGGTGGGCACACAATGATGTGATTTTATGTTCTTTCATTCCTGATTCCTGATTCCTTCAACACCTCACTACATTTGCTTATGCACACACTTGTCTTCAGAGATCATGCTGGGAAGATGAGCAACATGGAATGTCAATTTCATAGAACAAAATGTTCTTGCATCAAGGAAATACTTGAGTGGTGGCCCAATGTCCATCTGCTGCCTGAATACTAAACCTATAAATATACGCACAAAGATCTATTTCCTCATCATCATATATAAATATAGTTACCTATGTGCAAGCCTGTATTTAGGCCTCTATAAATGCTATTTCCCTCCTATTTATATCCTCTATTTCCTTGTACTTTGCTCTTATCCCACTATCATGCTCAGCCTTCATTTGAATTTCAGTAATTTATCTCAGTTACCTTACCCTTGATCAATCCCTACCAGGCACCTCACACCCTCCTTGCCACTGATTTCAGATCACTTGTTCCCTTGTCCCCGAGTTAGTCAACACTGCCTCCTTTCTCCCACCTCCTTTGTCCCCCCCCCCCAGAACCATTGGTCCTGTTGTTTTCTCCTCCAGATTATTAGTCCAGCTTATTTTATCTATATAGACCCTCAGAGATAATAATATGTACACAAAAAAGAAGACATAGCAAGACAAAGCTACAAAAGAAAGCAAAACAATGACCAAAACAAGAAAAAAAAAACAATGTCCAGAAAAAATATATAAATAAATTTTTAAATAATAATAATAATAATAGTAAAGAAAAACCTGCAATTAGTTCAAGGTCTGTTTGTTGATCTCTAGGAGTGACCTCCCGTCGAGTCTAATGGGGTTCCATGCCCGGCCACCAAGTCTGTCGTTGGCACTCCCTCGGGACCTCCATGCTCTGTTCCCTGCTGCTCTGCTGCATGCTCTTAGTTTTTTGCATCAGTGTGGTCAGTCAGGTAAGGTGCAATTCTGGCACTGGTGTCCAGTTTTATTCCTGGTAGGGTCATGGGTCAGCAAAGGATGTTGTGTCTCAGTGGAGTCAGCTATATGGTCCTCTCTGTGTGTTGGCAGTTCTGAGTGGGGATATTGTCCTTAAGGCATGGTGTGCCTGGATGTGTACCACTTTCTCTTCCTTCGCCTTGATTTTCTTCCATGTCCTCTGGTCAGACATGTCCCTCTCTCTGGGCTACAGCTTCAGTGCTATCCTCTAAAGTGAATCCTTTTGAAAGGAAGGGTGGCTGTCCACATAGTTGGGCTTGGGACTGGGCCCTCAGACCCCTCCACTCATGTAGTGATGCTGCATTCATATCTTAGGACAACAGGTTTGTCTGGTCCCTCCTTCTGTGTAGAGATGTAAACAATACCCTCCGCTTTGGTGGCTTAGTGCCCTGTATCCCAGCTACACATTGCTATATGCCCCCCACCCCCAGCCTCCTTTGTTGACTGCCATATGTAGCCCTGGATTTAGTCTGACCCCTACCATACTACCAGAACCTTGCCCCGGGAATTTTTGTATACAGTAGCTTTTTCCCTGTGCCGATTTTGCATTTTTTAAAGCTTACCTCAGCAGACTCATGTTTTACTTGGCCTTTTGTACTTGACTTACTTCACTTAGCATGATTTCTTCCAGTTTTTCCCATGCGACGATATGCTTCATGCATTAATCACTGCATTTCAGCAATGTGTAGTATTCCATGATATGTATGTATCACAGTTTTTTAATCCATTTGTTTGCTGATGGAAATTTGGTTTCTTTCTGACTCCTTGCAATTATAAATGTGACGCAATGAACATTGGCGCATAGACGTCTGGCAGTGGTTCGTTTCTTACCTCTTGTGGGGGATTGCTGGGTCATATGGTAGCTCAATTTCCATTTGTTTTAGAAATCATGAAATCAATTTCCATGGAAGCTGTACATTCCTATAGGTCCACCAGCAGTGGGTGAGAGTTCCTATCTCACCACAGCCCCTCCAACACTTGTTGCTTTCTGATTTTTTAATTGGGCTGTCTTTGAGAGTGTTAGGTGTTATCTCATAGTTGTTTTAATTTGCATTTCTCTTTTGGCTAATGATTGGGAACATTTTCTCATACGTTTATTGGTAATTTGGATTTCTGCCCCTGTGAAACTTCTGTGCAGGTCTTTTGCCCATATCCTTAGCAGGCAGGTAGTTTTTCTCTAACTTTAAGCTTGCAAAATCTTGTAGGTCTTTGCATCATGTGGCATTGCTAAAGATGTTTTCCCAGTTGGTGGACTCTCTTATGACTCTCAGTGAATTCTGTCAATGTACAAAGGTGATTTTTTTGTCAGTATACCCCACTTTTCAATCTGTGGCTCCTCTGTATTTGTATCCTTCCCTGTTTCTGATAACCTTGTATTCCCTATGCCAAAGTTCTTAGGTTTGTCTCAATTCCCTCACTAATGGTCTTAATTATTTGGAGTTTTGCCTCAAGGTCTGTGCTCCACCATGAGTTTATTGTTGTCCATGGAGTTAGGGAAGGGCTTTATTTCATTTTTCTACAGATAGTTATCCATTTTTACCCAGAACCATTTATTCAAAAGGGCATCTGCTTCATTTTTGATATTTCTGGGGCCCTTAACAAAGATCAGTTGCCTGTAGGCTGATCTTTTTATTTCCGGGTCTTCAGCTCTTTTTTATTGGTCTGAATATCTGAATATCTGTTGTTATACCAGTACCACATTGTTTTGACTATTGTGGCCATAAAATATGTGCTAAAGTCAGGTAGAGCAAGTCCTCCCACTGTGTCCTTCTTTTTGAGGAGTTCTTTGCTAATTCTGGACTTATTTCCTCTCCATATGAAGATGGTAATCAGTTGTTCCAATTCTTTGAAAAAGGATGGTGGTATTCATATCGGCATAGCATTGAACTTATATAGTATCTTGGGCAGAACTGACATCTTTACTAGCTTGTGTCTTCCAATTCACGATCATGGAATATTCTTCCATTTCTTGAGGTTACTCTTGGTTTCTTGTAATAGTGTTCCATAATTTTCCTCGTACAAATATTTTGTTTTTTTAGGCATGTATATCCCTAGCTATTTCAATTTGTGCTTGGACAACTGCCAGTTTTCATGGATTTTTTTTTATTTCAGGCATTTCACATTCTGATAGCTAATGGATTTTTACAGATGTTCCTTCACATTTTGAGTCACGCCACATCATCCAATAAAGATCCTAAAAAAATTATTTCCCTCATGTCAATAAGAGCAATTCTACTTTGAGAAGAGAGGTAGGTCTTCCCCAGGTGTATTTTAAGTACCTTCTATCCAAGGAGCTCATCAGAGAGTGATCTCTTGCTATTGATAAGAATTTCACTGGCCAGTTTTTTTTAAAATAGATCACCAGTTTCTCCTTCCTAGCCTGTCTTTGCCTGGAAACTCCATGGAAAGCTACGGATAACTCTGTTAATATTTTAAACCCCAATGTTCCAACTTCCAGAACCACAGTAATTCACAAGACACAAGAGTATAACAGACCAACAGATGAGTGGTGGAGTTAACTAACTGTTGTTGTTAGATGCTATTATGCCATTTCCAACTCATAGCAACCCTACGTACAACAGAATATGACACTACCTGAGCCTGCTCTCTCCTCAAAATTGCTTAGGTTTGAGCTACTCTGCAACATCGAGTCACATGTTGTAGCCACTATGTCAGTCCATTTTGTTGAGCATCTTCCTCTCTTTCACTGTCCCCCTTCTTTACCGAGCATCATGTTCTCTTCCATGGGCTAGTATCCAAAGTGCATGAGAAGAATTCTCACCATCCTTACTTTTAAAAATCATTCTGGCTATACTTATTTCAAGACAGATTTGTGTATTTCTTTGGAAGATTATGGCACTTTTAATACTCTTTGCCAGCACCACAATTCAAATGCCTGAATTACTTTTGCAATCTTACCTATTCAGTTTTCAAATTTCACATGCATTTTAAAGTAAAATAAAATGGCTTGGATCACACACTCCTTAGTTCTCAAGTAATACTCTAAATACTCTAACGAGATTTTCGACAGCAGACTTGCCTAATGCAAACACACCTTTTGATAGATTGACCGCTGCTTCTATGATCAACATTGGGGATTCAAGTAAAGGGAAATCCTTGACAATGCATTATTTTATACGTTTATCATGATATTACCAATTGCTTCATATGTAGGTTTTGTTTTTCATCACATTGAAACATAATCCACATGGAAGTCTATGATCATTGATCTTCGTTAGCACGTTCTTCAAGATTTTCTCATTTTCAGCAAGCAAGGTTGTGACATCTGCATACCACAGGCTATTAACAGGTCTTCCTTCAGTCCTGAAGCTGCCTTCTTCTTCATATAGTCCAGGTATTTAGCTAACTCCAGATAACTTAATACCATACAAGTTGATTTTATTGGCAATTTGTAAAATGAAAAAAATTTCTACTCATTTTTATCAGATTGTTATGAATTTATGGTCTTTTCTTTGAAGTAGCATTATAGACCAATGTGGGTTAATACTTTTTGTTAAAGGATTGTTTGGATACATAATCAAAAGTTTGCTTATAAGTACAATGTCTTGGGCTGAGCTCCAGTGGCGTAGTGGTTGAGTGTGGTACTGCGGCCCACTGGCTTGGCAGTTCAAATCCAGCAACAGCTCTCCGGAGCAAGGCTGGGCCTCCCACTCGCACCAGAGGGCAGTGATGCCCCCCCCCAGAAAAACCCCAAAAATAAATAAATAAAAACAGGTAAAACGTATTTGTAGTAGTCAATGAACACTGTTCTAGAGTAGAGCACTGACTCTACAAACTCAAGAAAGTGCATGCTAGCTATTTTAGCAAAACATATGTAGAAATTGAATAAAATTACCATTTAACAAAGCAAAGCAATTTTCAAAGCATTTATTTTATCCTGGTACATTGAGCTCATGTGTAAATGACAGTATCTAAATATTTATTGAGCTGGTGGCTAGTGTTTTACTATTGGCAGGATCAGTCACAAAGAAGGATTTGAACTGAAAGTCAAATAGGATTTAAAGCTAAGTGAAAAGGACGAATGCAATCCAACCATGTAGCTTAGTCCAAAGTTTCTAGGATAAGACCATCAATAACTGGTATTTTTCCGGGGTCTTGCCATCTAAGGGATAACAAACACCAGACAGCGTTTCATCCTTCAAATTTGATAACAGTTTAAACCTCCAAAATGAAACAGTGGCATCTGTTTATATCTAATATTAGTAGTTCAGCACTAACCTTTCCTTGAAGAGAGAAAACCACATTTTCCAGACTTTTTCTTACTGGCCCATTTGGGCCTCAGGAAACATGATCTGGACTCTGATATTTCCAAATGTTCATAACAGAGTCTGACTGTGTTTATTTTTAACCAACTTCCTTCTCTTAAAACATGGAAAATCTCTTTCAGTTACTCAACACAACTGTCAACAGCATCAGAGAAAGAGAGGGCATCTGTTAGAGGATCCTGGGAGTACCATCTACAGAAATAGGAAATTCCTCACTTGTATAGTTCTAAGACAGACATGAAACTGTGTACCCTAGGTATGATCTAGTCTACCTTTAGAGCAGGTTGGATAAAGGAGGATTTCTATGCAAATGTATGATAACTAAATACATAGAAATCATGTGCACATCTCAGGAAGTGTAAAGATGGTGGAGATGAAATGTCAGTGTAGCAGGCATTTTCTGATGATAATGAAGTGAAGGAATCTGTGATGAAGGCATTCTGTATACTGTGAGAAACCAGATCCAGGTGCATTTTTTGCATGTGGCTACAGATTTGGCAAGGATTGTAAATTGTATAATGAAAAGCTCAGATTATTAAACCAAAGACCCTCTTACTTCAAGGTTTTGCCAGGCAGGATTGCCCTTCAGCAAATTTAGGTGTAGTAGATTTCATATCTTCCATCTGCCTTTTTTCTACTTTTCTCACCTCAAACTGCTCCCCATATAACTATCACATCTGGTGTGTCATATCCTCCTCATGCACTCAATACCTCATTCTGGCAATTCACATCATCTGGAAAAGATTTGGGGAGCTCCTTCTCTTTAAGGTGTTAATGATGAGTGAGAGGGTTCAATGCACTACCTTTCTTAGAGGAATATGTCTTGGGTCCAAGAAATAACCTATTTGTGAAATTGTAGACATCCCTCAGTTACATGGATGAGGTATTATTGATATCACCAAACTTTTTTACAAGCACCAAATAGCAAAATAATATAGGCAATTGTCTCCTTATAAATTAGGGTAGAGCTGGACCTATCATTATGCCATTCTTTTGCTTTAGTTTTTAAGTTTTAGTTAATTTGTAATGAACATTAATAGGAATGCTAGAGAATCCTGAAAGGTCTATGGAAGATTTTTTAAAGTACTGTACATTTTATTTTTGTGTGTGGAAGGTTATATGAGAATTTGGATGTGAGATCATTCTACCCAACAAGAAGACAGCAATTAGTGTCAGCAAGGTGTTGGGTAAATTAATTACCATATCCAGAAAACCCACTGCTAAATCAATGAACCAATTGCTGTTTTAAACCCCCAAATTGATTCTCATTAAGTCATTTTCTCTACCCCAAAAATTGTCTTGCAGTGGGTATGTTAGTTGATTGTTATTGACCTGTTGGCAGACTCGAAACTTACACTTCCAGAATTGTAGATATTGCCTAAGCATGAATGACTCGATCAACTTGGATTTTAATATACAAAGCTATTCTTGCTTTTAATAGATGACTTGCTCATTTGGTATAGAAACCACATTTCTATAATTCTTATTATTTCTCTGCATATAGTTCATAGTCTAATATTGAAATCTGATAATAATAGGTTATAAAATTATGTGCAATAACAGAAACTGGCAATGCGTTTTCCCTATGGTGGTTAGATTTGTACCTATGAGAAGTAATCATTATCAGCTATTTGGCTAGTCCTGGATGTCACTTTTAATACACCTGACCTATGCCGTGGCATTTTCAACTGCCTCATGTGTGCATAAAAGCTGGATAAGAAAGACCAAATATGAATGAATTCAAGACTTTAAATCTTGGAAATGGTAAATAATATTAAACATACTAGGGAAATCAGAAGGATAAACAAATCTGTCATTGAAAGTACAGCCAGAATGCTCCTTAGAAACAAGGGCAGCCAGGATTTGTCTCACATACTTTGATGATGTTACCAGGAGGAACCAGTCCCTTGATGGAGAAGGGCATCATATTTCATAAAATTTTGTATCAGTGAAAAAGGCACTCTACCTTTCATGAGATAGAGTGTTATAAGAATTTTTGCATGTATTAAAATTCATAAAATACTAAAGCCAAAAAGCTATATAAAATGATTATTATACAATAGTATTGATAGTTTAAAATGACCCTAGTTAAGTATAAATATGATGTTTGATTTCAGCACTACATACTTCCTTTCTTCTGTTGTTACACTTCTTATTATGATTAGAGGAAACCAGCCTACCATTCAGGAATCCAAATACCTTTTGTTCTGACCATTGATTGTAGTCCCGGAAATGTAACAACAAGCTCCCTATTTGGTAAAAGTGTCAACTGTTTCCATTCCTCTTTCTTATCTGTTTCTGGCTTCTGAGTTTTATCCCTGCTTGACAAAGGTTGATTGTGCTAAAGCAGTGGTTTTCCACCTTCCTTAGGCTGCGACCCCTTCATACAGTTCCTCATGCTGTGGTGACCCCCCCACAAACATAAAATTATCTTCACTGCTACTTCATAATTGTAATTTTGCTACTTTTATGTTTCGGCAACCCCTATGAAAGGGTTGTTTGACACTCCCCCCAAAAGGGTCAAAACCCACAAGTTGAGAACCACTAGAAGGTTGACAGAGAATGACTTATGAGAAAGAAAGAATAAAAAAAACATTAGATGGAGAACAGAGATAAGTGTGTTGGGTTGGTTGGGGTAGGTTGAACTGTTGAATGCAAAGTTGATTGTCTGAAATGGAACTTTCCCTGACCTAATTCACAATACAAATTTCATTAGCAACTAAAGGATGTGAACCAACTCTGAGTGAATTTTTTACCTTATATACCTGTCAAATGATTGACTGAAATTTGAATCACTGAGTTCAGTTTGGTTCTAGCATTGAAGGGCAACTAAGAACCATTCTTATGGTGGATCCACCAGTGTCTCTCAAACTAATAAGCCAGGTTTTCATTTATTATTTTCAGTTTTGTCCCTCATTTTTCTCCTACTTTTTCCAACATCTCCTACTATGATGCAGGTCAGAGCAGATGGGCAGTATTAACTGACATCATCTATAAATATCTTTCTGGTAGTCTCTACTTTAATCCAAGATCCATCTGACATCAGTAATGATATTCCTTGTTCCACATCCTCTTCTGATTCCAGCCTGAACCTTTGGAAGTTCCTTGTCAATGTATGTGGCAGTCGTGTGCTTATGTTAATTATATGATTGAAATGTAGGGGTGGAGTCTAGCCTGTTAATCAGGAGATAGCCATTGAGTAGCCAATGGGGCCTCTATGTGGGCATGACTTTCTCCTGAGACTTCTGGGAAATTTCATAATATTTCGCTCATGAAGACAAGAAGCAATCTTCCCCAGTTGTTGGGAGTTAATGAGAGAGACGATGAATTACGGACAAGACAAGGTGGCAACATCCGAGAAGCTGGAGGAGCCGGCGGAGAGACCACATAGGTTTGCCCTGATGGAGCCAGACCTCTGAAGCTGGGGCGGCCACATGGAGACCTATGCCAGCGATGAGTGCTTCTGCTGTTAATGGACCCTGATCCCTGGAAGCAAGGAGCCATGTGGAGACCTCTGCCAGAGCCTGGATTCTGCACCCACTGACCTGTGACTTAGTGAGTCAAAAGGAGACTTTATAGACTGATTTTGGGCATATGGGTTAATATCAGACTTATGACTTTGAAATGGACTGGGCGCAATGTCCTGTTCCTCTTGTATATAAACTTTTTCCTAATATCTATATGTATGTCTATGCAATTTGTTCCTCTAGTCTACCCAGACTAACACAATGTATTTCTGCATCCATTGCTGAATAATCTTCAGTAATAATTTACTTGCACATGATATCAATAATATTGATCAGTAGATTGCAAACTCTATTGGGTAGCCTTCTTTTGGATGGGTGCAAATATGAATCTCCTGCAATCAGTTGACCAAATTATTGTCTTCCAAATATCTTGGCATAACTGAGTGATGCCTCCCGTGCTTCATCGGCTTGTTGACACATTTCACTTGGCTGTCGATTAATGCCTGGAACCTTACTTTTATCTAAATCTTTCAATGGATACTGAATACACTCAGTCCAGGAATGGAAATCTTATATTATGAAAAATGGATGTCTTGAATTTTAACTACTTAATTGGAAAAAAAAAAAGAAAAATTGAACTTACTGCCACAGAGTCAATCCTGTCTGGCTCAGTGCAATTCCTTGTGGGTTTCTGAGATGGAAAATGTTTTCTGAAATAGAAAACCCAGTCCTTCTCCAGCAGAACAGCCAGAAGTGCCAAACTGCTGACCATGCAATCACATCCCCGAACATAGCTACTACACAACCAGCGCTCCTCTGTCTATTTAATAAAAGAAGCTATTTAATCATTGGATTTCTTACAGAAAAATTCTGAAACTGTGCAAAAGTAAAACCACTGTCATTGAGTCAATTCTGACAAAATAGAACTGCTTTCAATGGTTTCTGAGGCTGTAAAGGTTGAAGGGAGTAGATCGCTTCCTTTTTTCCTCCCATAGAGTACCTGCTGAATTCAAACCGTTGATCTTGTAAACACACACACGTTTGTGTGCATACATATATATATAATACATACATTTTTTTTCTTGTCACTTTTTGAGGACATAGGAAAGGTAGGTTGTTTAAAACAAACTTTTACATCAATTTATCTGTTTTCAAACCTAAACTTGCTTATCAGATTCCTTTATACATAGGTACACCCATGCAAGAATTGCAAAGTTATGAATACTGCAAAATGAATTAATTACTTCTCTTCCATCTTTCCTTATTGAAAATATGGGTAAAGCAGACTTTGCAAGCCTTACTGCAGAGTATACAGACTTTCATGTATGTATCCATCATATAAATTCATGTTTATTAGCTATTGGTAAAAGTACTAAAAATGCTCAAAATAAAGAGACTTACTGTTCTTTCCAAAGCGAGCCTGGTAACAATGTGTCTTCCTTGGTACATTTTGGTAATATTGATTTTCATTTTCATGTCAAGTTTGAAAAATATTGCAGATTTATTTTACAGGGCACAAGTCATGTGTTCCTCATTGTACTTCTTGTTGCTATTCTCTGTATCACATGCACTGGAAGCCAAAAAACAAACTAGCACAGTGTTGAACTTCCCTCTTTTCCACAGTCCAAGTCATTCATATTGAAGATTAACAACGTGAATAAATAGTCAATCAGTCAAGTTAAGAAAAGAAAAACAAAACAAGCAACCTATGTGGAATTAATTATTGTTGATGGCCTTGTATCAACAGAACGTCAAACTGGGAATTCCTAGATCTTGGCTCTGATTAGTTGGTGGGAATGTCAAATGGGGTAGCCATCATGGAGTATAGATAGTTCTTCAAAAAGTTCAACAAAGAACTTCTAGAAAACCAGTAATTCCACTCCTAGGTATAAACCCAAGAGACTAAAAATGAGGATGCTAACAGATTTCTGAGCACCATAATTAATTGTAGCATTACTTCTAATAGCCAAATAATGAAAAAGAGAAAATGTGGTATATCAAAACAATGAGATATTCAGTGGTAAACAGAAATTGGCTTGTGATCCATGTTATGAGATGGGTGAATGTTAACATGCTAAGTAAAATAAGTGAGACTTCAAAGGAAAATGTGTAATTCCACTTATATATAATATTTAGGACAGGAATTATGAAAAGATAAAGGTTTGTCAATGGCTACCAGGGGCTGATGGAAGTGGTACCTAGGCTTCTGCTAGAGAAGGTACAATTCAGGGGGAAATAAACATGGATAGTGGTGCACATTTGTGCAACAGAGTGACTGTGTTTAATATCACCGAATGTGACAGTTAAGATCCATTGGAACAGAACAGTTTTATGATGCATATTTACCACAATACAATTAAAATGATGTTGATCCCAAGAAGAGTGTTAAAATACCTATAACTACCAAAGTGGGATACCAAAGAATCAGACATTCCAGTTGATAACCAAGCCACAGGAACTTCATATACCCATATGCAGCAAGAAGTGAGATATTTCTTTAAGGGGTTAGCCAAAACAAAAGGCAAATACCATTCCCTCCATCCCATTAAAATTAACAGCCTGAATCAATCTAGATATTCCCATTTCATTACAATGGAATGACTATCAATGTTTAAATGTTAATATTATCAACTCCTTGTATTTCCAAACATTATATGCTTTACATTAAGCAACATATGTCTTCCTCACTAGGGAGACATCTTTGATTGTGTACAGAGTGAGCAGTAGTACAGAAATGCTGGTTAAGCACTCAATAAAGAGTATTTACCGAAGACTTAGGAAAGGGGGAACATTGAATTATCATAAAAGTAATATCCTGAAGCAACCAGTTCCAGAGAAGGGGATCAGAGAGATTAAGCCAGGAGGGTTGTTGGGGAAAGAGGTAAACAAACAAAGTCAATGGAGTCACTATTCAAAAGCATTCATTTGGTGGTGATTTGGGGAAATGCAAGGTAGGGCTGGAAAATCTGTGTGCATCTATTAGCAATAGTGTTTTGGGGGAAACAGGGTCATGGATTTAAAGAACCGCTTTCTGTGCCCATAATCTGGGTGAAGATGATGTTCTTTCAGATTTTCCTCCTACCTAGTAGGATGATTTTTTTGTTTGTTTATGCTCCAGGCTGCGAGTTCCATGGTCTGTATGTCAAAACCACCAGCAACTCGAAGGGAGAAAGACTTCACTTTCTACTCCTGTAAACAGTTCACAGTTTCATAAGAGGTCTCTATGTGTCAGCAACAATTCAGTGGCAGCCAGCATGGTTATTTTGGTTTATACATAAGACTGAAAAGATTTGAAGGAACTTCTGTAATTTGCCCTTTCTTCCATTAGTTCTATATAGAATCAAAGGAGGGGCAGATAAATAACTAAGCATCAGGATATATGCTGATCTCAGATTGATGTATGCCAGGAGAAGTCGCAGTGTCCTTTATCTTACTGGTAGATAACCTAACTTTCTGGTCCTGTTGCTATCTTTGAACTTTGGTGCTATTTTTTTCTGACTGTGTCCTTGGCTGAGCTATTAACTCAGTTCTTAATGTGTTTATGACATCACTTCCTTTTGTTACATCTGTTTTACCTCTGATCCTGATTATATCAGCCCAGTGACAAGTCCTAATTGTCCTTTGAGTGAACATTTGCGCTTAGCTTTTGCCCCCTTTCTTTCTTAGACTATACTGTGAATCTTATTATTCTCAACATAAGGAGCTCTCATGGTGACAGAGTGGTTGATCACTTGACTGCAAACCAAAAGGTTAGCAGTTCAAACTCCGCAGCCAACCCACTGGAGAACAATGTGGCAAGACCTTCTTCCTAGTGGTATAGCTTTTGAGGACAGGAAAATGGAGCAAAAAGGAGAGAAGGGAACATGATAATTAGGGGGTATTCAGTATGCCAAAGATCTACGTTTGTATTTGTAGATATATATCTGCATTTCTGAAAACGAAATATTATCTGTTTTTAAACACATTTTTAATAAAAGTCTGAGAGAAAATATACTGCAAAAGATGGATAATTTCTCTGGCACAGAGTGGTGTTATGTGCGTCTGGGGGGGAAAAGCCAGGTCCAAAGAGGATAGAAAATATCGATGTGAAGAGGATGGGAAGTTGAAATCCAGGATTACCCTGCCTAATGAAAAAATATCTGGTAACCTTAGCAGAATACTAAATTAAACCTGACTTGAAAATGGTCTGGGGTTTTAGGAACAGCAGTTCTCTGGTGTATTTCCCAGGTGACGACTGCTAGTGAGTGCTGAAGTCAGGCGAGGACTGTCTAGGTGAATGACTTTCCCAGCTAAAGTAAAACATACTGTCTTAGATAGAAGCACAGTCATGGAGGTTTCCCTTTCAAAATAAATCTGTGCACCAACCCAGAAAACATTGCCCCAATTGACAGCAGATGAAGGGTTGTCCCCTCGGAAAAGAAATTCAATTTTGAGTTATCTATACTAGAGACCTTGATCGTCTTTAGGCACATCGTTCTTTGAAAAATGGAGATGTTTGACTTGGTGACAGATGATCTACTCCACAGTGTGCTCTTCCTTATATTGCCGCTTCAATTGTATATTTAGTGAATTAGTTGTGATGGATGAGAGCATTTAAAACACTTGCTCTTTTTTTCCGGTGAAAAGATGGCATATTTTATCAATATTAATAGGTTTAGGTTTAAGTGTAGCACAATATATTCTTATAATCCTTCAATAGTGATGCCACAATTTATACAAATGGATTCATTCTGTCTTTAACCCAAGCAACTCTGACAAAATGATGTCATTTATAGTAATGTTGCTCATCATTCAGAGATGCAAAACTGAAGGCTACATGGCTTTGACAGGGAATAACTTTGGAGTTTGGAATGCCAGGCAAAATCTGTTGAAGCCACTAGCAGTAACGTGAGTGGTTTATAAAGTAAGAGCCAACCATGCTCTTCAGGAGGAAAGAAAAATCACTAAAAGTAGTAATTTTGACATACATAATAGAATTAAGAAGGAGTTCTACTCAGAAATCACCAACATTCCTAAAAAAATAACCTAGCCAAGGGAAGTTCAAGCAGTTTCAAGGTTTGTAAATATAATTGTGTACAATGTAAAATGTTAGAATCACAGCAGACTGCAGTGTTGCTGTGTGACCTCGGGCTGAATTATTTAAGGTCTAATGTATATCAGCTTTAGGACAAGTGTCCTTAAGTTATAGGAGTAGTGACACAACTGAATGTTATTTTCCATTTAGTCTATTCCTTACTAAAGAATAATAGTTTGTGCTCTTAATAAATGTCACAACAGGGAGAAAATACAAGGTTTTGCCCACATGGGCTGTAGTGTAATTACTATATCACAGTATTGTATGGTTCTTAGTGCTATTGGTACAGTAGCTAGTTTTTTAGATGTGGGGGACTTGGGAGAAATTAATTGATCAGAGGTGAATTTATCTCTTTGTAACTACTGGATAATCAAATATTCACCTAATGTCCCATGCCTTGAGAAGAACTCTCAATTTTTCTAACATTGAAAAAACCCAATAGCCCTGGTAGTAGAATGAATTATACATTGGGTTGCCAACAGTCGGATCAACAGTCTGTAACCACCAGCCATTCCACAGGAAAGATGTGAGGGATTTCTGAAGAGACACAGTCTCAGAAACACACAGGAATATTCCTCCCTGTCCTGTAGGGTCACTGTGAATCTGCATCAACTAGATGGCTGTGCGACTTTATTTGAAAAACATGTTTATTTCTGTATTTAGCTGTCACCAAGCTAAGTCCAATTCTTCGCAATCGCACCAGTACCTGGCAGAAATACTCTCCCTAGGGTTATCCCCTCTCTAGCCATCGAGAGGCAACCTGTTCATCTTTCCGAATCTCAAGCAACTCTGGGTGTGTTGAAGTTAGTCAGCTAGTGTTTAACTCTTTGTGCCACTCAGGGACTCGAAGATATGCTAGTTCCTATGTAGCATACTCATAAGATTCAAGTGATTCTCTCATACTAACAGACAAATTTGAACTAGGGTCCACTTCTTAATGTCAAAAAAAAAAAAAAGATTTGACAGATTCTCAAGACCAAGTATGCAGGATCTTGCCTGAGACATGTTCTCCCAGCTGGATCTCATTTCTAGATCCCTGCTGTGGATCTTGTGTGCCATTGAGTCCATTATGACTCATAGTAACCCTATACACGGGGTACAAAGGCCCTGCCCCATTTTCTAGGCCGTGATCTTTATGAAGCAGATAGACAGGTTGCTTTTGCCTTGGAGCCACTAGTGAGTTTTAAACCACTGGCCTTTCCTTTACCCACCAAGCATGACTCCTTATTTGTAGTGGCTCACATTTGGTTTGGGATCTGGTGTGTGTGTGTGTGTGTGTGTGTGTGCAAGCGCGCACAAATGCACACACTTGCATAAAGTTGATTGTATAAGCGTATAATTTTATTCCAATCTTTGTTACATGTTTCTGTGTGCCTTTGAAGGGAATTGCATCAAGTTCTTTTGTAGATCTTTAGGATAGTTGAGGTAGAGAAAAATCCTAACTAAGTTCTCATTATTCTCTGATAACCCAATAGAACCTTAACTGACCCAGTCTGACTTGTCTGAATTACCATTTCCCTGTTATAGCTATTTGCCATCCAAGAATTTAGTTTATAGTTTTCATAAGTAACAAGCACAGGCAAGGTCTATTGTTTTGAATCAGTTTCTTGTTTACTGGGAGCATAGGAACATGTGGTATTCTGGTCCTAGACCCAAGCAAACAAATTCATGAGGTAAACTCTCTTCATTTCCTCATCACTACCCTCTGTTATGAGTCATGTATCTCGATGTGTTATCAGGAGAGACCAGTCCCTGGAGAAAGTAGGTGCGCAGTGAAAAAGTGAAAGTCCTCGACCAGACGGATTGATACAGTGACTGCAGCAATGCGCTCAGGCTTAGGAACAATTGTGAAGAGGCCACAGATGCCACAAGAGTGTTTTGTACTGTTGTACAGAGGGTCACGATGACTTGGAAACAATTTGACGGGACCTAACAACAACAGGAATAATCATCCCCAAACTTGGCACATTTAAAAGCTATCCTGGTCTCTATTGCTTACAAATGATGCCAGCCTTCCATCTCCTGCATGATTACTATTTTCAGCTCTGCCGGAACACACATAAACTGTCTATGTTTTCATTGGTAACATGCCCATCTTCTTTTAGTATTAGGCTTCCAAGTTCCCTAATACTGCACAGTGAATGCTCTCTGACTCTTTGAAGCACATATTCATATTCTGGACATCTCCATTTAAGTAAGAAAACAATCTTCCATTAACAGAGTAGATCATCACCTATGAGATGCATTCCGCCTGCATTCCGAAGAAACCTGTGAGTGTCCTCGTTGAATTGACACGTTAAACCTATGTGACTGTTTCTTTATTCAGCCCAACAACAAACCAGTGACCATCAAAATCTGTAAAATCAGTAACAAATATCTTTGTATCAGTTACAAAGCAAATTTGCTTGTCTTATGTGTTGTCTTATTCTCTCAGTTATCCCTATCCAACATCTTGTAAATAGTTCTCAGGAATACTCAGAGGAAAGAACAGGCTATTCATATGAAATTCTTCAGTATGTGTTTCAGGGGATTTTCCAAGAGTTCATGTTTGTGAGGAAAGTAAACTTTGCAAAGCAAGGTAAAACATGATCTTTTCTATTGGATAAATCTTTTTTTATTTGCAGAACTTATTCATAATCATTTACTATATCTGATTCCTCTAAAAACACTGTGAAGAAAGCAAGACAGATATTATTATTCCTATTTGATAGATGTGAAATTTAACAAATTTTGTCAAGGATATACAGAACCAAGACCAATGATGAGGGCCATGGGTCAATCCAAAGATCTCTCTGCTTCTTCTTTTTTTTCTCTTTTGCACTATTTAATTCATGACCTTCACTGTTAATATTAATAATATTTTAATGATCTGGGTTAATTAATGGCATTGCTCTTTTGTTTGTGCCCTTTCACAATGTGGTCTCTTGCCCATAGTCACCTCTCCCTTCCCCGCCTCTTTCATGGACCCTTTTCTAAACCATGAAACCTCTCCCATCTCATAGCTGCAACAAGACTTGCAGTTATGTAGTAAAGCTGCACACTTCGATTTTACTCTCATATATTGTCCCAAATGAACTGTTGTAAGGAAAATGTAACTGCTCTTTGGATAAGTAACCGTTAAACCTCTGTATCCCTTTTATACCTGGGCCCCTCATTTTACTGTCATGGGTTTATATGATGGCTCATGCCTGAAAATATTCTTCTAAAAAGAATGTATCAGATTTATTTTTCTCTGTGTTTTCTTGCCTCCCAGGTGGGGATAATTACTATTTTTCAGGACTATGAGAGTTAAATGAGGACTTCAAACGTGCCCGGTGTTGTATGTGGCACATATTAGCATACTCAATAATGATAGCTATTAAAGTATGGGGTCAGTATTAAAGTGTTCAAGAGAGTTAGAGACAGGAACGACAGCATTGTATGTCTCTTTAGACCAATGTAATGGTCCCCATTGGCTTTAGACATGCCTGCATTTCCACTACACCCTCCATGAACATCTGTGTTTTGATTACACAGACATTCTTATTTCCCAGATTAGTCTATTCATAATAACATCTGTGAAAAGATGAGGTATGTGTGCAAGCATATTATCTATAAAGAGAGGTTAGAACAGTGCTGCATATATATTGTCTCCAGGTACTTCTGTCATCAAGTCCAATTGAATGCTGCTTTTGTGTGTATGCTGAATGAAAAAGACAAAGATATTTGGTGAATTATCTAGTAAGTACATTTAATGGAGCAATGAATAGAGTCCCTTTCCCATTGATAGTCACAAATTTATAGACATTACCACCTGACTGCTCTGAGAAAAGTCTACTGGTATATAATTAGTAATCCAAATATAATCATGTGGCTTAAAAAACCCTTTCAGACACTTCCTGGGGCTATTTTAAATTGCTCCTTTTTTATAGGAGGTACTTAAATTATGCTTCACTCCTGGCTAAATGTCCAGTGTTAAGTATTTCCTGTTATGATAAATGACACTTCTGAAAAAGGTTTGCTCATTTGCTGATGATCTAAACCCTCATTTACATCAAAATAAAGGGTGGCCAAACGAGTTCATATGGAAAATTCCAGAACCATTGTGAAACTTTTGCATGCTTTTGAGGCTTATGTTGTGACTCTTTTTAAACCCCCTTTTTCTGGTGATGAGGAAAATTACAATACACAATGTTAAACAGCATAGGTTTCAGATTTAAGAAATGTTCAAAAGTGATCCTCTCCATCTTCCTTCCCAATCAAGTGAATAGATCTCTATAATTACCTGGTGTTTTAGGAATGCTGCTTAAGAAGGAAACAAATAACTAAATACAACACTGTTACTAAGTGGATTCCCACTCATAGCTATCATCCTTAAAGTCTCAGAAGCTATAAATCTTTAGAGAAGCAGACAGTTTCATCTTTCTCCTGGAGAGTGGGTGCTGAGTTCAAACTGCTGACCTTGCCTAATGAGTAATGCCACCAGAACTCCTGCTTATGGAAACCACTGTGAAATATCTGGGCAGAGAACTGGCCAGCAATTGACATTCTGTATAACAATTTTTATTACCACCCTTTGTACCTCAGAACCATAGTAAAAGGGGAAAGGGTCCTTGTGGGGAAGATGTTACTATGTTGATATGTCTGAAATATCTTTCCTACATTTATTGAGCTCTGCCTTTATGTTTCCTAGGAGAGCAGAGCTATTTTTCTTTTGGAATTTCTATCCGTTAGATTTTAAAGAGGTATTGACTATCTTAAAAATTTACAATGTTAAAAGTGATGATTTTAAATTCTCAAAAGACCAAATTCTCAATTGAAGATTTTTCTGGATTCAATTCTACATGTCATGTAGTCAGCATGCCCTGATTGTCCATCATCAGAGAGAATGAAAAAAATGAGAATCTTGACAGATTTGGTGTTAGGTTTTAGATTTTAATACCCTCAGCTCTGCAGTGGACATTTATACTGGCATTTTGAAGGTATTATTTTAAAGCCTGTAAAACAGAGATTTGAAGTGACTTGACAAGGGTAGGTAGATGATACATGATACACATTTAGTACAAAAATTCAAGTTGAGTATAGTGAAAAATCTTTAAGTGTTTGATATTTGCTTTTGAGGCAGTGCATTGGCATATGTGATGTACATTAACTCCATTAGGGAGTAAAATTGGAAAATGGCCAAAGTATGTTTTTAGGGTTCCTCCTTTCCACTCTCCACTCCTTGTTTTTTAGTGGAATTCCATAAACCTTATATCTTCACCCCAACAGAAGAACCTTTGTAAATATTTGCCTCATTTTAGACACTACCCTATGAACAAGGCTGCCTGCACTAGAAGTTTTAGCCTGAAGATTCTATAATATTTTAAGTTTAAGTTATATATATATATATATATATGTGTGTGTGTGTATATATATGAACTTCATAACATTCATGGGAAATGGAAGTAAAAGTTCATTGAATTTTCCCATGAAGTCTTGGGATCCCCCACCTTTATATTTCATGTTGAATCAGTCATTAGATGTTTATTTATTATTTCTGACCATTGACACTGAATCCATTCCAAGTCGCTTACTCTTATTAAATTATTAAGATTCATCAGATGGCAGAGCCAAACTTTATGGTTTAATGATTTTGGATGCTCAAACAATAAAGCCAGATTGACTTATTTGGATTCTAATAAGTCAACTAACAGTTGACCTATAAATAAATAATCTTACCGAAAAGATGCAGTCTTATGCAAATTATAATAACAAATGTTTTTCCTCTTGTTATTTATTATTAGGTGCCATCAAGTGACTTCGTACCCTTAGTGACCTTATCTATACACAACAGAAGAAAACACTGCTTAGTCATGTACCTTCATTCTTGCAGACACAGTGGAAATCCATCTAATTGAAGGCCTTCGTCTTTTCCATGGCCTCTCCAAGCATGAGTCTCCAGGGACCAGTCTCTCCTGACTTGTCCAAAGAATGTAAGACCAAATCTTGTCATTTTTTGCCTCTAAGGAGCACTCTGGCTATACTTCTTTCAGTATGGATTTGTTTGTCCTTTCAGCAGTCCATGTCTGCCAATATTAATCTATAGCACCCAATTGAAAAAATCAATTCTTCTTTGGTCTTCTCTATTGAATGTTCATTTTTCACATACATATAACATTCTTGCTGTCTAATACCCTAAAGAAGTCTTGTGTACAAATTTACCACGTCTTTCATCTCTTGACTGGAGCTTCCATGAGCATTGATTGCAGATTCAAGAAAAAAATGGTAATTCCAATATTTTATCTGTTTCCATAATGTTCCCCATTGGTCTGGTAATTTTGCCCAAAGAATTTTTCAATACTGCAACTCAGGTATTGATTTTTTTTCATTCTTTCAGTTTAAGATATGCTAATTTTTGTTTTTCTAATTTTAGATTTTTTTCATATTTCATGATAATATTTGACTTTTTCTTCTTGATTTGCCCTTTGAAATTTCATTTCTTCCATTTCTTTAGCTACATTAAGATTTAATTTCAGTCTCTTCTGACATCCACTTTTATTTTTAGTTCTTTTCTTTTTATCTTTCTTCGTGATGTCTTCTGACAATTCATCAGGTTATCTGTAAGTAGTATTCCATGTGTCAAATCTGTTCTTCAGATGTTCTCCAAATTCAGGTTGGATAGAATCAAGGTCATATTTTGCATCTCAATGGACTTGTTTTGGTTTTCTTCAGTTCAAACCTAAACTGACATAAGAGCAATTGATCTGTTCCAGAATCAGCCCCTTGTCTGGTTTTAGCTGCTGAGGTTGAGCTTCTCCAGTATCTTTTCCCACAGATATAGTCAATGTGATTACTGTGTAGTCCAGCTGGAGAAGCCCTTGTGTACAATTGCCTTTTGTTTTGTTGAGAAAGCATGTTTTTGCTGTGACAAAGTCATTAGTTTTACAAAATTCTATCATAAATTATCCAGCTTTGTTTATATCAAGTCTACTACTGTTCCTTCCAATTTGCTTCCAACTTTTGCTTTCTATCTTGATTGTATGTTTGGTCCAGTCATGACTGAAATCATTGGTAGGATTCTTTCATTTATTCATCATTAGCTTTTATAGTTGTTGCATAAATTATAATAATAGCTGCAGTGATTGGATGACCTCAAAAGTGTATAGATATAATCCTATCACATATAGCATTGTACTTAATGGCTGATTTTGAAATGCCACTTGGTTGTATTACTCAGGAGTAGTAAATCCTGAGCTTTTCTGATTAAAATGGTCAATGCCAGTCTACTTTGGCTGATTAATGCCTAGAATATCAATATCAATCTTTATGAATTCCATTTCATTTTTGACTTTCAAGTCACACTTCTCATTTTCGAAGTCCTGATCATTAACAGACTTTTGCAGCTGTTTCTTCATAACTAAAGACATGCCCTATTAGCAAATGAAGATCCAGAAGACTCTGCTCCCACAGGCTTTACCCCATTCTTGTCACCACTGTTGACCCCACTAAGAGAATGCCACTCTGCCACATTCACTTTCCTAGTGCACTGGAACCCAAGAGAGCCATGATCCAGCACTATCTCTCACAATCCTCTGCTTCTTTTCATTAAGCTTTCAGTATCTGACAATGTTTCAAAGATATGCACAGGATTTTCAGTGTCTGCTTCCTTTGAAGTGGACAGTGATTTTTCTTCTTCATTGTCTGTTCTTCGTCTGGAGGTTCCATTCAGTCCTGTTCACTTTGGGTGTGACCCTGCTGACATTTGAAATATCAGTGACAGAATGTCCAGCATTACAGCCACCACAGTAAGAAAAACTCTTAATTTCCTTTTTCTGGTACAAGGAACCCATACATCTGGCGTACTTTCTTTCACATTAGTGTTCACCTTCTATATATTTGTTTGTTGTTTATGAGGGTTATATATCTATACATAGATATATGTGCACACAGCATATATGCTCACACACACAAGGGGACTTCAAAAATTGTTGAAAATTCCATCACGTTTTAATTGTACTTACACATGTACTATCTTTTTGAGACTCCTTGGAATAACCACTTCTTCATTTCTGATATTGTGAGGTATGCATTCAGATTTTTACAACTTAATAATATTTTATTAACTTGAGATTCCCCTGTATCCCTTGTTTACCCAAACCCATTGACATTTGTGGTTTCTGACACATAGCAACCCTATATCTTATTTCCAAAGCTATAAAGCTTCATGGGAGCAGATAAACTCAACTTTCTCGAATGGAGCAACTAGTGGGTTTGAACCACCAATGTTATTCACAGCACAGCACTTATCTGATATCATCACCAAGGCTCCTTTACTTACAGGTAGTTAGTATGTATCATAAATGTTTGTTGGATTTAGTCAAATGCTTTCTCTGTCTCAAAGTATATCATTTTTCTTCTTTGTCAGTTAATATGGTAAATTGCATTGATTGCGTTTCAAATGTTGAATATGAAAAATCACCTTTGCATATATGGTATACCATAAACCATCTTTGAATATTTGCTATTATGACTTTGGTTATGGCGTATAATTATTTTGATATCTTCTTGAATTACATTTGGAAAATCTTCTCCAGAATATTTTGCACCTGGTGTAGGGCATTACACATAGGACTGCTACTGAAAGGTCAGCAGCTCAAAACACAGGGAAAAGATGTCATTTTTTGCTACCCCAGAGGTCACGGTTTTGGAAACTCATAGGGGCAGTTCTACTCTGCCCTATAAGGTCACTGTGAGTTGAGATCGACACAATGGCAGTAAATTTTATTTCCATTTTAATGATATACTGATTTTTCTTATTTTTATTATCTTATTCAAGTTTTTGTATCATAGTAAGGCTTTCTTAGAAAATGAGTGTGAAAATAGTCTCAAACCACCTTTAATCTAAAATAGACCCCACAAAGATGTTTATTATTTAAATATGCGGTAAAATTTTCCAGTAAGTGAATCTGGAAGTGATGTTTTTTGTTAGCTTGTTTCAGGAGACTTTTTATCATGACTTCTGCTGTGTAATGGTTGTACTTCTTTTTGTTCGATTTTAGAAGACTTGGCTCATTTCATCTAAGTGTTTGAATTTATGCATGCAAAGGTATACACATGGTTGTTGTGCTCATTTAATCAGTTCAACTTACAGTGACCCTGTCTGAGAGAGCCCATCTTCCGCCATTGGGCTTCCTCAGTAGTGATGATGAAGGAACCAGGGTGCCAGGCCATAGTTCTTGAAGAGCTTCTGGCGGATTCAAATTGTCAATCTTTCTTAGTGGTCAAATGTTTGACCATTGCACTGCCGGGACTTAATTAGTAGTGCCGTATGATTCTTTTAGTGGATGCATAGTGGGTAGCAAATATCTTATTTTATTTCTAAGTTAGTGATTATGATTAGTGTCTTTGACTTTAGATCTTTCTAGAAGATTATCAATTTTGGCATTTTTTTAATCCAAAGAATCCATTTCTTATTACACTTTCTCTGTTGTTTCCCTATTTCCATGAGTTCTTTTTTATTTCCTTCATTCTTCTTTTATTTTTCTTCTTCTTTTTCTAGTTTCTTTAACTAGTACCTTAGAATATTGATTTAAAATGTTGTCTTTGCCAATATCAGCCATTCTCTGGATTTCTTAGTGTTTTAACATTTTAGCAGGTCTATTGATATATACTTCACATATATAATTGAATAGTTTAAACATATTAAAAAGAGATGTGCAATAACCATCAAAATCAATTCAAAAACATTTTTATCTTTCTTGTGTTCTTTAGTACTAGCTCCCCATTTTCCACAACCTCTCCCGGCATAACCCCCCAAAAAAACTATTCATCCATTACTATGTCTACAAATTTACCTATCCACGATTTCATAGAAAGAAAATCATAAAAAGGAAAACATAACAATAGCAAAATAAACAAAATCAGTTGGAAAAAATATCAGATAATAACTAGAACACATTTTAAGTGTGTCAAAAGAGAAGACTAATGATAAGATGTTACATTTAAGGTAACTGCATCTGCCCACAACTCTATGCTGAGAAAATTATCAAAGGCACTAGATCATATGAAGAAGAGTGTGACATCCTGGTTAGAGGAAGGCCTAGTATCAACTCGCAGTATACATATGACACAACCTTGCTCACTGAAAGTGAGAAAAAATGAGGCACTTGCTGATGAAGACCTGGAATTTCAGCCTTCAGTCTGCATTAAAACTCAATGTAAGGAAGACCCATATCCTCACAACTGGACCAATAGGTAACATCCTGATCAACGGGGAAATGTTTGAAGTTCTTTCTTGGATCCACAGTCAGTGGGCAACAGATCAAAAAATGTATCGCATTGGGTTAATCTGCTATACAAGGCCTAATATTTACAGGTTGAAGAGTAAGGATAGTACTTTGAAAACTAAGATCACCCAAGTCAGGGTTATCTCCGTTGCTGCATATGCACGTGAAAATTTGACACGAATGAGGAAGACCATAGAAGAATCAATGCATTTGAATTGTGGTGTAGGAAAAGAATGTTTAAAGTAACATGGACTGCTAAAAGGACAAACGGATTTGTAGTCTAAGATGGATGACCAGAGGTCACCTTAGAGATAAGGATAGTAAGACCTCTTCTTATAAACTTTGGAAATCTTGTCAGGAGAAACCAGTTCCTGGAGAAGGACACCATGAGAGACTATCCCCAACTGAGATGAGGTTTCATCTGTTAAAGTGGTAATTAAAGTGTACAAACTCCCTCATTTCTTTGGAGACCAGATTAGAATATTATATGACCTGACAACAAATGCCTGCCTTCGGCGTGGTGTTTATCCTCATTGTAGTGGTCTCATAAAATACTCGTCCTGTGTGACTAATTTTGTTCAGAATAATGGTTTTCAGGTCCATCCATAACATCAGGTGTTTTGAGGTTTCATAACTTTTTTTTGAGATTCATGGTATTCCATTGTATGTATGTAAGAGAAATTCTTCCTGCGTTCTTCTACTGTTGGGCTTTTAGGCTGTTTGCAGCTTCTTGCTATTGTGAACTGCTCTGTGATGAATATGAGAAACCATACGTATGTCCATAATTTGTCTCTTACTTCTTAGGGTACATACCCAGCAGAGATATTGCTAGGTAATATGGTAGTTCTATTGCCACTTGCATTAGGTAGTGCCATACAGCTTTCCACAATGATTATACTCTTAATATTTCCTTATAAGTGTCTTATGAGGTTGCAGTTTCAGCATACAGTTTTCTGTATTATAATTGTCTTGTGAAGCTTCACCTTTGACTCACAATGATTTATAAATGAATTATTCTAATTTCCAAATATTTAGAGATGATTCCATTGTTTCTGTCATTGATTTCTATTTTGATTCCCTAGAATGAATCAGATAATATACTCTGTATGATTTCAATTATTTTGTGTTCATTGATTTTTTGTATTGTATTATTTGGATGATTAAAAAATGTGTTCTGATGTTGGTGGGGCATGTACTATAGGTTATATTTTAATCCTATGGACTTATTTTATTACTAGGCCTTAATAGTGATTTTTCTTTATAGTAATTGTGTCAGTTTCTCAGAGAGGTGTTTAAATCTCCAAATTAAAGTGTTGATTTCTTTATTTTTTCTTATGTCTCTATCAGGTTTGGTTTATATTTTTTGAGACACTTGTTTGTTGAATAGACATTTAGGATCATTGTGACTTTCAGGTGAATTGACTATTTTTGACGATGTAATGATGTAATGCCCCTCTTTGTGTCTAGTAATTTTCCTGGTTCTGAAAACTATTTTATCTAGGATTGACGCAGTCAAACTGCTTTTTAAAACCAATCATTCTATAGTATTGCTTTTACATTAAACATAGCTATACTGTTGAATATGAAGTGAAATTGCTATCAGTAAGTAACATGTCTGTAGTTGGTTTGTGCTTTCTTACTCATTCTGCCAAACCCTGTCTTTTCCCAGTGAATTAAGACCATTTCTATTTCTCCAAAAACAGCAAACTACATTAACTGTTATCTGTTTGCTTCTCACTCATTGTGAACCTAAAGGACATGATAGACTTGCTCCTGGGGGCATCTGAGACTGTAATTACTTACAAATTGCAACTCCTACAACTCTTTACCCCTTTCTTCTATGGAGGCACTAGGGGTTTTGAACTACAGACCTTGTGGTTAGCAACCCAATGCGTAACCACTAGTTACCAAGACTTTTATTACATAAGATTGATTTTGTCAGTTGGCTTTCTCTAGTTCTAGTTTCTTTTTTTCTCTTCTCTTTTCTACCTGTCGGTTGTTTGAACACTTTAAGGATTATACCTGGATTTGAAGCTTCTTTGATTGTATAACTTCCAGACTAGTTCCTTTGAATGTTATGTTGTAAATGTTTGGCTTGTAACAGTCTACTTGTATCAATGCTTTGCCACTTTCAGTGACGTGTGGAAATCTCATTTCCACTTGTGTGCATTTACCTTCCCCAGCTTTAAGAATGTCTTCTGTATCAGAATATTCTACAATTTTTAATCAGGGAATATCATTTATTAAATTCATTAAGAAAATTTTATTGGATTGTATCACCTCATATTTCTGCATTTTTCATTGTTCTTCTTATCTACTGATACTCCAATATGCAGTATCATATTTTTTCTGTGTGAAGGACATTCTTTAGCCAAATTTTGAAGGTTGGTATTACTGGCAAAGGATTCTGTTTGTTTTTCTTGTCTGAGAAGGTCTTTTCATCATCTTCATTCCTAAAGGATAACTCTCGCACAACCACAAAAAAAACAGCAACACACACATTAAAACAAAAAAGAGCAAAAACATTTTACTGCCATAGATTTAGTTCTAACTCCTAAAGACTCGATAGGAGAAAGGAGGAGATTTGTCAGAGTGGGTAGACTGTGAATCAAATACAGGAATAGAAGTCCTTCTGTTTTTCTCACAAAGTGGTTGGTGCTTTCAAACCGCCTCCCTTCTGGTTAGCAGCCCAATGTGTAACTGACTATGCCATGAGGGCTACTTCCCAAAAGGACAGTGCCATCATATATAGAATTGGTGCTGTTTTCCCCCATCTGGAAATGTTGTCAGCCATGCTTTTTTTTAGACTTCCCCCATCCTTTTTTTCTGTCTTCTGAGACTTGGGTAGTACAAATGCTGAATTTTTTTTCTTACTGCCTCCCAAGTCCTTGGGACCCTATTAATTATTACTAAGTCTATTTTCTCCCTGTTGTGCAGATTGGGAAAATTCAGTTATTTTTGCTCTTAAGTTCTCTAATTCTGCCTGCTGTTCTCTTTATCTATTCTTTCATCTATCCATAAGGATTTAAGTTTTTTCATGTGTGATATAAGTTATTTGGAGTGTTTTAAAAATAGAGCCATTTTATTGTGAATTAGGTGAAGATCCACATTGCTTTCCATCCCACAATGTGCCATCCCTTATCCCACTTCCTCCCTGTGTTTTCTGCTTTCATTCTTCCAGTTTTCCTAACCCTTCTTAACTTTGTCTGAGGAAAACTTCTTCCCTTTCGATCTCAAATGTTTGATTATTCTAAGATATGTGTACCTCCCTCACATTAATATTCCCATTATACAACCGTTTCTTGTTTGAAAATGGAATTATGGGGGTGAATATCTTCAGACTGAAGGGGAGACCACAAGTTTGGAGGACTCCTCCTGTCTCTATTAAGCCAGTCAGCCAGCCATGACTGTGTTCCATGTTTTCTTCCCACTCTGTCCATGATTTTCTAATGTGATTCATTTCAGAGCAGTAGGTAGTCTTAGCCCAGCACCATCTAGTCCTCCTAATGTGAGGGCCATGAAGCATGGACCAATGTTTGCACGGACTAATTGTTTTCATAGAACTTCAGGTTTTTTCCATTTTTCTTTCTTCCAGACACAGACCAATAGTTGCACATCAGATAGACACTTAGAAGCATTTAAGATCCTAGTCACTGCTCACGAAATTTGGATATAAAACATTGGCTTTGTGGATGGCTTTTGTGAAAAACTGTGCAGTCATTTTTGACGCATAGCAACCATGTGGGCCAGACTCATAGCAACCATGTAGACCAAACTCATAGCAACCACGTAGGCCACATGCTGCACCGTTGTCCCAACCATCATGCTTGAACCTATTGTTGCAGCCACCATGTCAGTCCATCTAGTTGACAGTCTTCCTCTTATTTGCTGCTCTTTTACTTTACCAAAAGGAATGTCTTTTTTCAGGAATCGGTGCCTCCTGTTAGCATGGACAAAGTAGGTGAGATGAAATCTAGCCATCCTCACGTCTAAAGAGCATTAATTACATCTCTCATTCTCTGAAGACACATTGTTCTTTGGGCAGCTCATGGCACTTTCACTGTTATTCTCCAACCCCACAGTACTGTTGCATTGTACTTCTTCAGTCTGTCTTAGTCAAGGTCCGACGTTCACGTGCATATGAAGTCAATACATTACTTGAGTCAGGCTCTCTCTAATTCTCAGAGTGATGTCCTTGTTATTCAACATTTTGCCATAGAATGAGTGTGTGTTTTATATGTACTTCCTGTCTCTGTGTTGGTTTTTGAGTATCAATTTTAAAGATCAATTATTATTATTTGGGGGGGGGCGGGCATCACTGCTCTCCGGCGGTGGGAGTAGGAGGCCCAGCCCCACTGCTGGAATTGAACCTCCGTCCCAGTGGGCCGCAGTCCTGTGCACAACCACTACGCCACTGGGGCTCAGCCCCAAGATCAATTATTTTTAAAAATCTAGCTGACATTCCTTTAAAGGTCAAGTGCTTTTTGTCTTATATTGCTATCCATGCATCTGTATTTGTCTTTTAGATTCAGTTCAATATTCCTAACTTATTTTTCTACTTTGAGCATACAGAAAAGACACAAAAGATAATAATCTAACATGTTTTCAAGAGAGTAAGCAGGTTGCTGTAATAATAGAACATCTATTTAAATCTATTTCACAGATAGGTATGCATCCACAAAATAAAACCCATCATAAAGAGGATGTGTATTTGTGGCAGGTGTATGTAAATGTGTGTTTTCTGTTCAAAAAATAAAACTTGACTATTAAAATCTTTGGTTCTTTTTTCCCCAAATTTGTGTTCCTGTATGATTCAGGGTTATAATACAAACCAAACATCTAAACCCACAAATATATATATATATATATATATATATATATATATATATATACCAAACACTAATTAAAAAGACTAAATTAAATAGATGTTTAAAAATTTCTTGGGAAAAATTTCCCCATGGAGAAAATTTCATTGGAAAAAAAAGGATACTAAGCTAAATGTGAATATATCTAATTCACCATTGAGTATCTAGTACTTCAATATTTTGCCCATGCTCAGTTGAAATGCCACCAAACCTCCTGAGATATTAAAGGAGTCTTTCTTATTAAGTTGTCTGATTAACATTTAATTTTTGTGTAGTGTCTGCTCTTGACAAAATGGTGAAGCAGACAAATGTCTGTCTTAAGAACCTACCAGTCCCCAGATTAATTGCCTTATGTTTCTCTTTTGCAAGCAGGTATCCTCATTCGGGATAAGGCTCTCCAAGTTTCCAAAATGGTTTAAGCACAGGTATTCTCTTCCAGGAAAGAAGGCCAAACTGCAAGATAAAAGGGAATACATTCCCAATTGGAAGGATCTTGCTTTGTGTCTCTTTTAACAGAAAGGCTTCTGATGCTCTGATTTCATTTTCTCCTTTGCTTCATGCCTTTTTCTTTCTTTCATCCCTCTCTCTGTGTCTTTCCATTCCTCATGACTTTTGATTCTTCCTCTCACCCTTTCTTTATCATCTTTCTTTCTCCCTCCTTCTTTCCTTCCTGGCTCTCCATATATCTTTTAAAATTTCTTTTCTTCCATCCATCCTTTCTTGCTTCTCTTTTCCTTTCACTCTCTTTTTATTCCTTCCTTTCAGGCACATGTGAAACACTCCTTTTTGTATTTTTGTGTCACAAACATGGAGTATTAATCACATAAGCACATGAATAATGACACGCTGTTCATCTGGGAATTTTTCCAAGCCAAGGAGGCTAGCAAGCTCTATAATTAGCTTGTTATAACCCTTCCTCTTCCTTCACCCTGAAATGAAATGGCAGAAATTTGTGACTAGAATATTAGAATGCTAAACAGACCAAAATATCTGATATTGCTTAGTTGCCAATGGGCAAGAAGAAGAGTTTCCCTTGTCTCTGTACTTCTTTTAAAAAGTTATATTAGAAAACCATGCATTTGACTAAAATGAAGTTTTCGATCACTGAGTACCTCAAACTCTGTCACTTATCCAATGGGGAAAATAACAGGTAACCACCATTCATTTACCTAGACCAAAGACATGACTCTGTATCTACAAGGACAATATAGTTAAAGTGGGTCACTTGGGTTAGTTGCTGGAGAATATTGAAGGAATGCTTGCCCTTAATTCAGGTAGACAGACTTAAATCCATGCCTTGTTTAATATGATCACACACACATTCCTCACTCTATGAAATGGGAAATCCTTCTCTTACCTAGTTGTTCAGAAAATTAAAGTGCCTAACATTGGGCCTGACACACAGTAAACAATAAGTAAATATTCTTTTTGTTTTGTTTTGTTTATTTTTATGAGTTTTCAATTGTGATTTTGGTGAAGGTTTACAGAGCAGATCATCAGTCTTAAATCCAATATTTCACAGATATTTTGTTCAAACTCATCTTTTGAAATCACCTCAATTACCACCATTTATGCCACTTTCTGCTGGTGGTTCTTGTTTCTGTAGCTCCTTCTTGCATAATCTTCTGAACTTGGTCATTAGAAAAAATTGTCCTTTTGATCGTAAAAGTTTGATTATTATTTTTTCAAATAATGTGTTGATATAATCTTCACTTCATATGATTCATTAATTTAATCCTATGAAGAGGAGTTGAACAATCATCACTGCAACCAATTTTAGAATACTTTCTTCCCTCTCTCATTCATTGCTGTTAGTGGTCCATGTTCCCCAAACCCTCATGCCATGGCCCTGTGAAATTATGAATCCAGTTACTATCACTATAGATTTATGTGCCATGGATTGCATACATAAAAAATATACAAAACAAAAAGTCAACAATAATCACACGATAAAGTAGAAAACACCAATGAAAAAGAAAGCAGAACATATAAAAATTGGGACAATTTTTAAATGAATCAAAAAGGAGATCAATGCATAACATTTAGCCAAGCTACGTATTTTTTAAAAAAAATAATTGGAATGAAGACATATATCAAATCATTCCATAGTTCAATCACATCCAGCAAAACTTTACGTTTGCTACCCCAGTCAGGTTCCAAGCATTCGGCTTGGGTGCTGTGGGTGTTCAAAGAAGCTTCCCAAGGCAACCGGGTTTGTGGATCCTCAAGTGAAGCCAATATTCACTTTGCATACTTTTTCTATGGCCAGCTGTTCTTAGAGTCTTCTAGCAGGAGAATATAGCTATAGGGAAGATGATTTAGGTATGAGATAAAAAGATGCTACTTGTGGTAGATATATAATCATTTGTCAATTTGAGGAATAAAATTGTAGGGGTAGAGTCTAATCTGTCAATCAGAGCAGAGCCAACGAGGCTTCTGAGTAGGTACAGCTTCTCCTGAGAATTCTGGGAAATCTGGTACTTCCTTTTTGAAGCAAGGAGATACTATCTCTCTCAACCCCCTCCCTTGGAGACTGTACTGACAAGGCTGACTTCCCTGGGGGACAGTGCCGCTGACAAGACACATGGAATTGCCCTAGTGCAAAGAGAACGACAAGCCACATGGATGCAACCAGATCTCTGAAGCTAGAGAAACCACAGAGAGAGCCCTGTCAGCGCTGAAATGCTTACAATGCCACTGGATCCGAAAACTTTCTGCCCACTGGCTTGTAATTGCCCTGCTTGTGTTTTGTGAGTCTGAAGAGGACTTCACAGATTGGTAATGGACATATGGGTTAATATCAGACTTATGGCCTTGGACTGGAGTGAGTTGGGATGGTTTCTTAATATACAAGTACTCTTTATATAAAACTCTCTTTTATACACATATGTGTGTTTATGAATTTGTTTTTCTAGTCTCCTCAGACTAACATGCTACTGTTAATTAGGTTAATTAGGTTTTAAAGAACACTTTCTTTAAAACATTGCTTTCATTATCTAAGTCTATTTAGGTTACAATTCATATCTTATCAAATGTCATCCTAGTGCATTTAAATGGTTAATGGCTTCTAGATGGATTATCCTATTAGGCCCTTCAAAAAGTAAAAATAACAGAAATCCCTCTACAGTTATATCAACTTCAGTCCATTTTTTTGCACACTCAAGGCTCAGACTAACTAAAGTCTCTAGCTTTTCTCTAGCAAACTATATTTAAGCAAATTCCTGAACACTCCTTCATAAGCACTTACTTTCATTGCAGAGAACATCCCTATCTTGTCATACATCCACTGCAGAAGAAATTAAGTCATGACAGAAGTGTATTAGCTTAATAGCAAGAAAGTACACAGATGAATAGGCAGGAGGTTTGTGAACACTTACTGCAAACTAGGGATATCTTGCCATGTGTGTGTAGGAGAAAGCGAGCGAGTAGGAAAGTGTGTGTAAAGTATCTGTGTAATTTATAACATGCAGCTGTGTAGGAACAAAGTATTTTGTTGCTTGTTAGAGATGCTGCTCTTTTGTTTCCTAAACAAACAGGACCCTGGGAAGTGTTCTCCATCAGTACTCATGGTTTTCACAGCCCTCCCTCCCTATCGCCTCTTTCTTCCATGCAAATCTTTCATACAGAATCATTAATTCCTTCAGCCTGGGGAGAGTCCTCAAATTATTTCATTACAGAGCTGCTTAGTGCTATCAAAATTGGGATTATTAAGGAGCTGGGTGAGGCCCTGTTTCCTGATAATGAAAGCACAATGACCATCTGGATGGAGATTAATATCTCACTTGGGGTTATGTAATATTTTCTTTATTCCATTCCAGTTGCAGTCTCCTTCCCTAATTTTTCAAAATGCCACCAAAGCCCATTTCATGAAATTGCAAAGTAATCTGACGGTGATGAATCATGTTGAGAGGGAGAAAATTTGCTGAAGCGATGGATTTGCATTCCCCATGTCAGTTTAGTTAAAATGAGAAATGCTTGGAATTTAGACATAAGCAGCATTGTATTTGGCCTTATTTATTACAGAAGGCTCTTGAAATAACTTTCCGGTTTTAATTACACTCGGCCCATGTGTGAAGAGAAGAAAACATGGTCTTCTTGCACTCAGCCATTTGGTATTCATTTAGGACTTTTAATAGTTTGTTAAAATGTCTATTGAGAACATTAATTGGTCAGAATGATTATTCTCAGAGACTACTCTATGAAATCAGTCTCGACACGGCATTTCATCAAATCCAGGCCATTGAGAGAGGCAGCCCAGTTGCTTTAATACCAGTGTTCCCCCTTGCCTTTTTCCACTCCTCTTGTCCAATATAGTTCTCTGGCCCCACATCAAACTTTCGAGGCTAAATTCTCCTGCTCCAGTACACATAGCTTTTTGCCCAACTCAGCTTGCTCTACTTACCTTTGGTTCAAATGCTTAGAGTGATGTGAAACCCCTTTTTGATTCCTCTGGTAGGTATTAGAGAAACAGATGCGATTTTCTGTCTCCTGTCATGAAACCTACCTTGAAATTGCTGGATAATCCACTTGCCTGAATGATTCACTCTGTGAAGTGCAAAATCATTAGCTATGACAATAGGTAAGGATTTTGTTAATCTAATGTTTGGAAGAGCATAAAGAGTCACTGGCTTTTCTTTATGATTTTTTTATCATGGCAGATATAGAAAAGCATTGGCTATTGTAACAATTTTCATATGCATCATCGAATACAGAACTGGCTTGTTCTTTAGGGAGAACAGCTTATCCTCTATGCAATAGAGAGGAGTTTTGATGGCTTAGTGGGTTTTGACTGCTATTCATAAGGTCGGTGATTCAAATCCACTATTACTCCACAAGAGAAAAAAATGAGTCTTCTGTTCCCATAAGGATTAGTAGCTTCTCAGAAATGAATAGAAATTCTACTCTCTCCTATAGGTTTTCTATGAGTTGGAATAGATTCGATGGAAGTGAGATGAGATTCTCAGGTTTTGTTTTTCTGTGGAACCCACTGGTCAGCCCAGGGAATCGTTCCACTTATGTTTACTCATTCCCCAAGGTTTTCAGTTCTTTAAATAAGAATCCTCTCAGTATGACCTATATTCAGTGGGCAGTAGGAGTGGGAAAGTAGGCAGAGGCAAAGAAGGCCGAAGATGTGAGTTCCATTCAGAAAGGCATACATGCACTTCTAGTTTGCCTTGAAGAAACTGAGTTGTTGATTTGATCATCCTGATAGGGTGTACAAAGGGGCTTCTTATTTAGAACTCAGGGATCTACATCTAGTTTTACTAACAAACAGATATTTGACTTAAGGCATAAATCACTTTACTTCTTTGAGTCCCCAGTTAAATAAAGTCAAGAACTTGAGCTTAAATCCCTCGCACATATTCTGGGACAAGTCTGCAAAAACCCACATGCAAGCACATATATGCACATAGTGAAGGCATGTAAACTAAGCACTAAGTGGTGATAAGAAAAATGAGCCAAGGAGAGCTCCTGAAAGTAGGTAATTCTGAAATTTTATTTGTATCTGTTAAGTGCATATAGGGTCATGGCTATACTGGAAATGTTTGCTTTACCTAAGTAAGCTTTCAGCTTTACCTAAAACTGATAAATAAATCACTTTGCCAGGTGATTTTAGTATCTGTCCCTCAACTTAAGTTCTGAATACAAAAAAAGAATTCAGAATCGTTTTATATTCTAGTCCTGGGTTTGTCCTAGAAATCTACAGATTAAGCAATTCTACCTTCTGCCAGGAATTATTTATAGCATTCTATCATAAATATATCACATATTCCAAATTTGATGATACAATCCTTGAAGGTAGGGACTGTAAAATCTTTTCATCTGATTTTATTTTACAGTAGCTAGCATACTCCCAGACATATAATAGATACTCAGAAAATGCCTCCTGACACAGATGTCTCTGGGAAATGACACTGCATTCTGGCACCACTATCCGAGCATTCATGCTTGAATTTTATAAAAATTGTCAGTTGGGCCCATCAAATAAAAGTGTAGTGTGGTCAAAATCACATCAGCTCTAATTTATCAAGTGCCTACAATATGTCAGGCATTTCACATATGTTATCTCATTTAAGTCTCATAATAACCCTCTGAAATAAATGTCAATGTTTTTCTGTCCCGATGGGGAAACCCTCCCCTTTTATCCTGGTCAAACAAAATGAGCTTCGTAATGAGAATTTATTTTAATGAAAAAAAAATCTTCTCATATATGTCTCATATGTTGTCATATTGTCTCATATGCTGTCTCATTTTGTCCTATATATATCTTCCATAACTATCAGGTTAGGGAAATAAATAATTATGGATCTTGGGCGAGAGCTTATCTGAAATATAAAATATTCAGTATAAAATCTGGCTGATTTATCTTTCCCTGTTATTACTTAAAAAGAGACAAAATTATAGGCATCTAAATGCATGAACAAACACATTTAACTTCTTCTCAAAATTGGACCTTCAGTGGAGAGTGCACCCTATTTGATGAGATGACTCCCGTCACCCACTGCTGAATTTCAACTTGCTACTGGATAGCTAGAAGATAGATATGACTTCAAATTTAAAGAGTGAGGAAATTAACCATTTTCCCTTCTGATAGATTGCTGCCCCAGGAAGGAACGTCCTAGTAGCATTTCAGAATTTAAAACAAACAGCCGACATGCTCTTTTCTCTGCATAGAGCTTTCTCTTTTTGTTCAAGGACAATGGGCTTTTAAAGCAAATACCCCTGTCACATTTTCATTTTAACAATGTTTGTCGTTGCTTGTTAGGTGTCAATAAGCCTTTTAGCTTCTTTCTGAAGCCTGTCTTTCTTTTATGGGCACACAATCCCTGAGCATGCTCAGTGGCCATACTTTATCCCTGACATTATTGATGTTGCCCATATATCTTTCTAGACCATCCTATTTGGCATATTCCAAGGATTTTCAAGGGATAGAGGTGGCACCATTGAAAGCCAGAATTGATGGTCCAAGTCATCTAGCCAAGGGTCTCCTGAATCAGAAATCAGTTTTCTGCAAATTATGAGTATGGTCCCGAGGAACATACGCATTGTGGGACGGAGTTCCTTCGTGACATTATGCTCTCTCCCCATTGCCTAATTTCAGAAGATGTATCTCTTTTATGGAGATTTGTACTGAGAGTAAAAATATAGCCATTAAATATATTTTGAAAAAATATATTATTTTAATATAAATGAACAATATATTGATTTGAAGTGATTGGAACTCATAAGTAAAAACTGCCATATTTTCTAGAGCTAATAATTCTTGGCACTGAGATTATGCTTCTGGATGAGAGAACAGCCTGCATGACTGCTCTGATTGGCCATGGAATATTAATTGACTGCAGAGGTAGTGTGTGTAGCTCGAACTTAACATTGACAAGAATGATAGCCTTCATTTGTATGCCAAAGCTCCAACTATGCCTTGAAGACAGATGATCAGATCTTTCTTCATCCATCACTCTTTCTTTACCTTTTTATAGATGAAGAGGAAAGGAGACTGAAAGACAGACCATTCTAAAACTTGCTGTGCAAAATTCCCTTGAAACAAATGGGGAACTTTGAACATCTTTGTATTTCTCAAAAGCATACTTCTTGACTCTTCATCGAGTTAAGAACTACCTCAACTGGCTTTATTCATTAAAAATATTCAACACAGGTTATTATCACAGAGAGTTTTAAGACTTTAATGATGATTATCTCTAACCTTTTATAAGATATTAGTTTTGATGAAGAAGGAATCTGATTAACTATGCTAGAGAAAGTGTACATTTCCAAATCTCTACCATACAGTTTGATTGTTTGGGCTCAGGGAAGGCTTGAATTTTTGTGAACACAGACAACAAATACAAGAATAAGGAAATATTTATTTTAGGCCCTGAAAATTCGGTATATAGTAACAAATTTCTTTTATATATGATACTATATGCTACTGTATGAAATAGCATATAGTCTTCTGCGATATGCAACATGAACTCTTTTAATTATTGCTTAAATATGTAAGTAACAATGTTCAAGCAAAAACAATGAGACAGTCCAAGATTTGTATGACAGCTTGAGGGAAATCATCAGAGACCTAGGATGCTTCTGGTCTTGCTGCCTTCATTTGCCCATGACTTCCAAGCCCAAATTTGAAAGCAAGCTCCTGACAGTCCAGCTATGAAGTCTAGTTCATGGAACAGATTAATTAATGGGATGAACTAAGTGTCACCTTGGATATAAGGATAGGGAATAAATGCAATATTGTGATAGAGAAGGTGGGAAAGGAAAGTCTAGAAAAAAAAGATTGCCAAATTTACTTTATCTCAAGTAGATGCGGGGGTGAGGGTGGGGTAGTTATTAAATATATGTTCAAAATCTCTATACTTAAAAAAAACACTCACTGCCATTTAGTTCATCTCAATCCCCAGAAACTATGTAGAACAGAGCAGAGGTGCCTTTACAGGTGTCCAAGACTGCGAATCTTTGTGGGAGTAGAAAGCCTCCCCTGACTCCTGTAGAGGACTGATGGTTTTGAGTTGACTATCTTGTGATTTGCAGCCTAACTAAAGGTGGCTCAACTGTGGAAGTGCCTGATATGTTAATTTTACATTAATAAAACTCTTTTAAACGATATGGGTGCTATAGCAGCATATGATTAAGAAACCAGATGCTGCCTATCAGAAAGATTGACATCTGGGATCCAAAGGGCTTGCCTTCAGATTAGCAGCCATTTAATTGAGGAATCAAACAAGGCAGAGCACATCAGCCTGTGTGAGCCGAGATTTTAAATAATAAAATCCACATCCAAATGAGGGAACGGTATCAGAGATTAAATTCTGAGCACCCAGTTTGCCAAAGGCAGTGGATGGCAGTGGTAGCCCAAAATCCATTTGCAGGGTCCTCACATGAATTAAGTCTCTAGTAATTCCCGTAGCATTTGTTATCAGACAGAGAACTTTTGTAAAACCAACTATGGTAGATGTAGTTAGATTATAATATGATATAATATCATTTTACTTCCCTTTTGACCCATTTTAAAGTTGTCTCCATTTTTAATATTTTCTACTTTTCAATTGAAGTTTTTGTGTTTTATTTTGTCATTTGTGCTTTCATTTGTTTCTTGTTTGTGTCTTATATGATTTTCTGTATATGAAATCCAGGATAGGTAAATCCATGGGGGCATTTGGGAGGTTGAGGGGAAATGAGGATCTAATAACAATGAGTATGAGAAGAAAATGTTTTGAGTTGATTGTGGGGATGGTTGCAAAACTCTTCTTAATATGATGCAACAATTAAATTGTATGCTATATTAATAATGTTCCAATAGAACTATTTTTAATCCGCAAAGACAAATTATTAGCCATATAGCCCATGGTGAATTCTCCCCCTAGGGGGTCCCTAAATGCAATGTCAGACACTTTATTTTCCTCAAGAGAAAGCTTTCTTCCCCACCTACCTCTCAACACAAGTGAGATCATCATCTTAGAAAAAGAATCATCCACCCCTCCCACATCCCTCTTGGTCATGAATCTCTACCACTGAACACCTATGTTGGATTCCTCCCCTTCACCCCCCATCCCCCGTAAGGATGATCTTTGGGCATTTCCACATGGCATATGCTACTCAGTTCTTCCCCCTCCCCAATCTGATAATGAGAATGTGTCCCCAGCTGAGGTGAGACCTCCCCTGAGAGGCAGTCTTTATGATGTACAAGTAAGGGATTGAACATGGGTTACAGTGTTATATGGTCATAACACTGCCTGGGATACCAGATTGAAGAACTGTAAGATCTGAGACCCACTGCCAGCATTTTCTCTGTATTTGTCCTCATAGCAGTGGTCTCATAAAATATTTGTATTTTGTGGTTAACTAACTTTGCTCAGCGTAATATTCTCCAGGTCCAACCATGCTGCCAGATGCTTCATGGTTTCATCATTGCTTTCCAGTGATGTACAATATTCCATTGTGTGTATTTCCCAGATTTTTCAATCCATTCTTACACAGATGGGCTTTAGGGTGGTTTCCAGCTTCTTGCTATTGGAAAAACTGTTGGGATAAATGTGGAACTGTGTCTATTTGTGTTAATCCCTTTACTTCTTTATGGTATAATCCCAGCAAAAGTATAATGGATCATGTGTGGCTTCCATTTCCAGTTGTTTTAGGTAGTGTCATTTCACTTTCCACCAGCAGTGAATGAGAGTTTCAATCATTCTGCATTCTCTCTAGCACTTATTGCTTTCTTTCTTTTTTTAAGTGGTCTGGAATTGTAAGTATAAGATATTTCAACATTGTTTTGATTTGCATATCCTTGATGGCTATTGACTGAAATATTTTTCATGTGTTTGTTAGTCGTTTGAATATATTTTGTTGTGAACTGTCTGTTCGTGTCCTTGGCCCACTTTTGAATTGGATCTTTTTTTTGCCTTATTGAGATCTTTCAACATTCTATAAATTTTAGAAATCAATCCTTTACCTATTGCATCAATGCTAGAGATGTTTTTCCCCCAAATAATGAGCTCTCTTTTTAGTGCTTTGTTGAAGTCTTTTGATGTCCTTAAGTGTCTTATTTACAGTATGACTCTTGCATCTATTTTATCTTCTACTGTGTGTATTCTCTTCTTTGTATTTGGTAGCATGCCAAAGGCCTGCATTAAGTTCATTAAGCCTGTCTGTATATGTTTCTTGATGATATTTGTAGCTTTGGGATTTGCAGTTAGCTCTGTGATCTATCTTAAGTTTTGTTTTATACATCAGGTAAGATATAGGTCCTGTTTCATTCTTCCATAGATGGGGATCCAATTTTACCAGTGCTTTTGCTTGAAGCAACCATCTCTCTCCCAGGAATATTTTTGTAGCCCTTTGTTGAAAATAATTTGTCTACACATGAATCAATTTATTTATGGACTTACCATTCTGTCCCATTGGTATATGAATCTACCTTGTGCTAGTATCAATGAGGCGGTTTTACCCACTCTGACTGGCTTTGTAGCTGAGTAATGCTAGTCCGTCTACTTTATTTTCCTTATGAAGAAGTTCTTTTCCTTCTCTAAGAGTATTCCGTCTCCATGTGATGTTGGTCATTCATTTTACCATTCCTTTGAAGGTTGAAGCTAGAATTTGGATCAGTATTGCATTTCTATTTATATATTAAGTCTTCATATCATGACCATTTGTTTATGTCTCTTTGGGTTTTTTGTAAGAGTGATCTATAATTTTCCTTGTAAAGATCTTTGTCTCTCTGGTTAGGTTTACTACTAAGTAATTTATCTTTTGTGTGGCTATTGCAAATGGCATTGTTTTATTGATATTCTTTTCAGAGGTCTCTTTATTGGTATGCAGCAATATGATTGATTTATGCTTGTTAATCTTTATAAATAAGTATTCTTTGTTGACTGACATCTCTCCTTCAGTGCCTAATCCGAAGAGAATGAAAGACCTGGGCTCCTTCATTCCTAAATCTTGATTATCTTCAGCATGGGTCTTCCAAAGTCACCATGATTATCTGAATCAAGATTTTAGAAGAAAAAATGCATTTAAAAGTTTGTGAGTAAATTTATATGCATCATTTCCACTCACTTTGTATTGGGTAAATTTCAGACATACCATCACACCCAGCCACAAGGCAAACTGAGAAAAATAATATAGGTATGTGACAGGAAGAAAAAATAAGTCCACTCTTGCTAAACACCTTGGCAGCGTATGCCACAGGAAAATCTTGGAATGTCAGCTGCATGGGTATGTGACCTGTGCATCCACACATGCTTAGAAAGGCCTCACATTTGGTGGAATGATCTATGGTTACCATCTTGAAATTATTATGATATTTGAACAAGGGTTCTTGCACTTCATTTTATATTGGATGACACAAATTACTTAGTTGGTCATTTATAGGGGGAAATTACACAGATCATGAGGTAGAACAGGAGTATGTCACAGTAGGACCCTCTGGACCGTCAGTGAGCACTGTACTTCAGAAGATCTGGTTAATGAACCAAAGTTGTTGATCACAAAAGAGCCCTCTCTCAGGGTGTTATGCTGCTCTGCATTTTTTATCAGTGACTTAAATGACACATAAATTATACTTATCACATTTGCAGATGAGAGGAAGTTGGGAAGGACAGTTAATTCTTTGGAGGCCATAATTCTATTCAGAAAGATCTCAGTAGTTTGGAATGATGGGTTGAAACTAACCAGATGACATTTAATAGGGAAAAAAAAGTAAAACTTTGCACTGAGATCCAAAAATCCAACTGCAAAGTACAGCCTCGGGATTTTAGTTAGCCAAGTGCGCAAACAGAGTGACTAGGTTGCCAAAAATGTTAATTCAGTCTTAGTGTGAATCACAGAAAGGTAGGGTCCAGAACAATAGAGGTATTGGTTCCAATGCACTTCAGATGACAGCTGAAATGGTATGTTCAGTTTATTATGCCATATTTCAGAGGTCCTTTGACATACAAGATTATGCCCCCAAAAAAGGATGTCTAGTACAGTAAAAGTCTTTTGAGAACTTGTCACCTAAAAGACAATGAACAATAGAAGGAATTGGGAGTGTTCAGTATGGCAGATTTGCAGAAGGGTAAGGGGATGAAAATGATCATGAACTCAGTCTACAAACAACGTAGTCTCTGGAATGTAAACATTGTATGGAATTTATTGTCAGTTCATCTTGAAAGAATAAATAGGACTAACAGGTAAAAGGGATGAAGAGGTAAATCTTAGCTGAACATAAAACAGAAAAGTGTTCCACTGTGGGGGCAGCTGCCCTCCTCCTGGGAGAGTGTGCTTTGGAGAACACATAGAAGCTATAGCTTGAGGAGCGAGATATGCCTGACCAGCACACAAAACAAATAAAGGGAGAAGAAGAGAGAAAGGAGTGCATCCTGGCCGACCGAGCCTTCAGGGCGATCTTCCCACTCAGAACAGCCAATTCACAGAGGGGATCATATGGCCATCCCCACTATGAAATATGGCTTCCCTCGTGGACCCCAGGCTCTGTGGGGACAGCAGTGGATAAATGTGATCGGGATTATTCCCTGTCTGACCCACCCACACCAAGGCAACACCTTTTAAAACACTGAATAGACCACCAAAAGGGTCTTCTTGATTTTCTCCCCTAGGAAGGAACAACGGCATATGACAGATACCTGTGCCATATAATCTTGGAAGTTGCTATATATATATATATATATATATATATATATATATAATTTCTAGAGTGTCTTTTGTTTTGTGTGTCTTTTAATGTCACTGGTCCTATCAAATATTTTTTCAGTTAATATTCCTCAGTAATCCATGAAATTAATGAGCAGTTATCCTCATTTTATGCATGGGAACCTCATTTAACATATAGAGAAACCAAACAGCAGGAAACAATTTTAAAATGACTCACAATAAATAAGAAATTCAGTAGGACCCAGATCCCTTGAATTCCAGCCCTGGGCTGTGACAATGTATCACATAGTGAAACACTGTTTTAGCCTGTCCAGTTTGTCAAATATAGTCCATTGTGCTGATGAAGTGACTTTGATTATTGTGTCCCTAAAGTCTTATTTATTTTCCAGAAAACCTGATATCAACCTAAAATTCTAGCTACCCAGTCTTATACCCATCTGGTTTGGTGGAGGTTAGGCATCAATAAAATCATTGACTTGCGCTCAGTGCATGATCTGTGTATTGTAACACATCCATTTCCATAGCACATTGTCATGATATTTAAGCCTGTAGAGGAAAATGTGATATCTTGACCAAGACAGAAGCTGGATATGTGAGTCTTAGATCTGGATCTTTGTGCAGAAGTGCAGTAATGATTCAACATATTGGGCAAATGATGTTTTGAAGTGAGACTTTCTTTGATGATCCCAGTGCTTTTTAATGTGACTTGTGCTTACTTCTGTTCTTTTTTCCATTCCAGTATCCACACCCCTTTCATTTTAGCTATCTTCTCTTTGCCATAATTGTTCTCAATCATTCCTCTTCAGTGGAACCATTCACGGGGTCCCCTCCCTGGGGGTAGGTATAGCTCAGTGTGTCTTTAATACGGGTATGATAATAATAGCTACAATTTATTGGCACTAACAAACTATGAGCCAGGCTTATGCTTAGCACTTTGTAAGCATATTCTCTCTTAATTCTCACAAGAGTCTGCAGCAGTGGGTACTGTTATTCGCTACAATTACATATTAAAGAAAGGAATCCCAAAGGACTCCATAGGGTGACATGGTTAGTGAATGACAGAGCCAGGGTTCAGATTGAGCTCTTCTTAGCTAACATCTTATGCATTCAAACCGAACACGACCTGAGGACAAAGTTTTGTGACCTAGATCCTTAGTAGCAGGTGTTTTGGAAACTTGGGAGATGCTTTCCCTATAAAATCATAACATGGAAGCAGCCATCTGCTGTGAATTAGAGTGAGATCAGCCTGATGCTGATGGACACCACAGACATTTCCAAAGTCTGGATACACATAAGCAGGCGAGGACAAGAAGCTCTTGCTGTTCCAGGAACTGAAATTCCCTCAAGAATGAAGTAGTCTCTTTCTCTTCTTTTGGACTCTTGGGGGACACCATGGTCATATGCTAGTGAGCTCTAGTTGCAGAGCATCCATGGGTCATCAGTTCATCGACAAAGATCAGAAAGGTCTGGGTGTCTGTTATATAAATAACCTGTCCAGTAACTCCAGGGAACTAGAAACCAGTCTTCTGACGCAACAAGATTATTCTGCAGTGTTTTCTAGTTTGTAACCCCAAGTAACCACCCCCACAAAAGGGTTTCCTGAAAAGTCCATTGTTCTCTCACAAATTATCTGACCACATTTTCACTAAGGAAACATTGAGAGAAGGGAAGGACATGCATTCTTTCCATTGCAACATTCAATGGCAACAGATCGATTTGGCACAAGACCAGGGAAGCCTGATGAACCTGAACTTCATCTATTTTAGAGCTTTTTGCATGATAAAAATTACTCCAAAGCTATAGATTATTTGGGGAAGAAGTCGGAGGGGTATGGATGGGCAGACTCTCAGGTAAATTAGACCCTGCTTCATGTAAATCATTTCAGAGAAGACAATAGTAAGAGTGATTTCTCTTTCAATGCATTAGACTGGCCATTGCTACTGGGTGGAGCAGGGGTCCTCAAACTACAGCCTGCGGGCCACATGTGGCCCACCGAGGACATTTATTTGTCCCACCAGGTGTTTTTGTCGCCGCTGCCTGTCCTGCTTAACAGTCGACTCATCCTGGGCCCGCAGTGAATCTGTTCATTGTTGTTTTTTAACTATAGTCTGGCCTTCCAAAGGTCTGAGGGACAGTGAACTGGACTCCTGTTTAAAAAGTTTGAGAACCCCTTGTAGAGTCTCTAGGTGGTTACCCTGCTCAGTCTTTAACCAAAAGGTTACAGGTATGAGCCCACATAAAGGTACTACAAAAGAAAGACCTGTGAACTACTTCAGGGAAATAATTTTAAAAACAAAGACACCAAAATCACTGTGTAATACAGTTTTTTTGCTGGCAGATATAGCATTTTCATGAGTTGGGGTGAACAGTATGGCAGTTGATGTTAAGCTATTGCAAAAGTTGCTGCAAAAAATGGCATGGGGCCATATATGACCTCCTCTGGCCATATTAAGTGATTGCATCACTTTTAACCATTAGCCACTCCATACTTGGAAATTACATCCCCCTTCTTTCAATTACACATTCTATAATTATAGTTTTTACAATCACTATAACCCTATCAATAGTCAACACATGAATCATATCGTCTGATCAACATCTTCCCTAGCCGCTCTTCCCAGGAAAGGAGAAAGCTCTTCTGTGGGGGGTACTCCCTTGTTTCACCTATTTTAAGACTGAAGATACACATGAAAGCTTGTAAGTCAGCAGCGTCATACACTTATGCCCCCCTATTTTAGAGCTTTAATTTGGAAATCCACCATTCTAACAAGGTCTCTTGGGAGACATGCAAGTTATGAACAATCTTCATTCCATTTGGAACTCTGAGCTTTTGCAACAGTGAGGTGGTGTCCTTGGAAGTCCATCAGCCTGCCTCAGGTAAATATTGCTCTTCATCCATTTGGGTTCTGGTCGTGTCAGTCATCGCCATGGCTAGGTCAAATGGGCACCAGTCAGACAATCTGAGCCCTTCCCACATTTCATTAGGCCTACCACCCTGTGGCTATACAAGCTTAATATATGTACAACACTTTAAACTTCAGACCAGCCAGCCTTTCCTGTTCTCTCTCCTCTCTACTTCCTGGGGAGTAGGCCTGTGGACTATGTCGAAACTCAGCCCATCTATTCCTTGCTGCCTTTCCCCTCTCAACTGTACCCAGGTGGGCACACAGTAAGCATCCTAATCTATTTCCTGGCTCTCTTTATCTTTCAGTCCTAGCAGGGGGTATTCTCTGATAGGCACATATTTTTCCCCAATCTAAATGCATCCAAAGTCATGCCCCTTGTTCAAAATTCAAAATGACAAAATCACTTGTTTCTCCGATGCAGTTCTTTTCTTCAGCAGTTCTAGTCAGGCCTCATCTTTTCTATGCCCTCTTCCTTTCCTTTGACTTAAAACAAAGCTTGTTCCCTCTGGCAGTTTTTAGGTCCTCCTTTAAAAAATCTAGCTGTGAAAACTCAAGGCCGCCTTACAAGCTCTCTCTAATTGTAAAAATAATTCAATATCTATTTCTATTTCCAATTCTATCTATAAAAGTAGGTGGGAGAAGTCAATAAAATTCAAGTATAGCCAGATGAGCAAATAATTCTAAATAAAATATGTTAATTCTTACAGTTCTTATAACATTCCATACATCAATTTTTATCAAGCATATTTGTATATATGTTGCCATCATAATTTCCAAAACATTTTCCACTTGAGCCCTTGGTATAAGTTCCTCTTTGGACCCCTCCCTCCTCCACTCTCCAATCCTCATGAATCCTTAATCAATTATATATTGCTATTATTATCTTACACTCTCTCTTATCTTCTTTCACCCACATTTCTGTCATTCACCCCCTTCGTATGTGTGTGTGTCTGTGTGTGTCCAACCTCACGTTGGGTTATCCTTCCTCATCCTCCTCATTCCCAACCCCCCTACCCTCATGATATCCCCACACCCACTACTGTTCCTGGGGGCTTTATCTGTCCTGAATCCCATGTGCCTTCATCTGTACCAATGCTTGCTCTCTGGTCTAGCCAGAATACAATCTTTTTTTTTTTAATTTTATTGGGGGCTCTTACAGCTACTACAACATTCAGTACATCATTTGTATCAAGCACATTTGCACACATATTTCCACATACATTTCCCAATATTTTCCACTTGAGCCCTTGATACAAGCTCCTTTAAAAAAAAACCCTTCCCTTTCCCTTCCCCCCTTTTTAAAAAAAATTAATCATTTTATTGGGGGGCCCCTACAACTCCCATCACAATCCCTAATTTAAAACACTCAAAATTCAATCCTCTCTTCTCCACTCCAGACTACCCCATTCATATACATATGCCCTTAGGCCTGTGGCAGGGTAGGTCCAAGAACAGCCCAACAATAACAGCAACAAGAAAACCAAAACCATTGCCATGGAGACAATGCCAACTCCTAACAACCCGAGAGGACAAAAGAACTGTCCCTGGTACTTTCAGAAACTATAGTTCCTTATAGGCGAAGAAAGCTCTGCCATTGTTCTGCAGAGCTGCCAGTGGCTTTTATCTGCTGCCCTTGTGATTCCCAAGCCAACTCATAACCACTATGCCACCAGGGTTCCCATCTCCATTAAGTTGTCTTTGATTAAGCTTACCTGAAATGACTGAAAGTAATGAGCATTGAGTTAATTCTGACTCCCGAGGACCCTATAGGACAGGGTAAAATGGCCCCTGCGGATTTCTAATATTGCAACTGCTTATGGGAATAGGAAGCCTCATCTTGATCTTCAAATTATTATGAGATCCACTTTCAAGTCATTTCAGGTAAGAATAGCCATGCAATAAAATTGTAAAGAATCTTTCCTATGCCCCTTTGATTCTTTGTCCTACAAATTACCATGAACCTGGGCCCATTCCAAGGAACCCCACTTTACTAACACCACCTATGATAATGATGTCTTTTAAAAGAACTAATGCCAGGTCAGTTCTAAGGAGTTAGAGATTAAATATTTCCCAATACACTTGTGCACTAACTCACACCCTTTAATAAAATAACTTTAAAGATGTCCCCAAAGGAAACGAAGACTGTGACTTGACTCACACCTTCTACCAACGTCCAGATTTAACCTCACCCCTATCCTATAGCACAGTGCCCCCTCCCAAATAAGATCATAACCACAGGGGAAGATTCCAGAATCATATAAGGAGCTATGACTAAATGGGCCAGATTAATTGGCTCCGTGTCAACTACTATTTAGACACAGGCTCCCCTTTTCTCAGCATCGGGCCCAATATCTTCACAAAGCTATATCCAAAGAAGTGGGCTAATGACAGCTGAGGAAATGGCTCACCCATCAGAAAATACAAGGCTGTCTTAAAGGCTTATAGTTAGAGGGGAAGTTCATGAAACTGATGGAAAAGGCAAAACTCCCTTTTCAGGAGCTTAGGTCATACTTTGACATTTTGCAGAGTTTGCATTCCTCCTTTTCTTTTCTTTTTTTTTTTTTTGCATTCCTCCTTTTCTTTGCATAGTTCTTGCCCGAATAGTATCCCAATTGCACTTAATGTGATCATGAAAAGGAGGAAGCATTTTATAATTTCAGTTGATTCCCCACCCTCAATTCTTCTATGATTTTGTATTCAATAATCACATCTTGAAATCACCTAGTTTATATTTTCTCCTTGGAACTGTAAGCAGTAATAATTGGCTTCATTTGAAAATCAATTTCAACACCATAGGTCATCAACTTATATTTGATTAATTAAATTAGTTCTCATCAGTGTTATGAAGACAGGGAACAAGCTTGGAAATCTCCCAGAAGGCTGCCATCAAGAAATTAATCAAGATTTCTAAGGTCCAGATTCTGACTTCGGTGATGAAAATGGAAAGCTAAATGACTTTGCTTTCAGGTATTGTTCTGGCATGATTGGGTTCATTTGAAATACTATTGCATATTCATTATAGAGAGATTTAGGGGAAAGATCCCAGCTCCCAATTCATATTGACATGCATTCAGATGACAACTCTGCCACTTACTAGCTGAGTGGCCTTGTCTAACTTACCTAATCTCTCTGAACCCTAATTTACTCTACAACATGAGGTATAACAGTAGGACTCATCTTACTAGATTGCTGAGAGGAATAAATGAGACTAGGCGGCTACAGAACAGAAATCAAGAAATTTGAGGCTGAATCATTGTTGTGACCCTTACTATTTGTCCTCAGATGCAAAGTGTTACCTTTCTATACCTGAGTTCTATTATCTGCAAAGGGAAAATTACACCCTGGGATTTATATACTTCCAGGGACCATGCAATTTGAGTCTAGCTTTCATGTAAGGAAAAATGTGCTCTGAAAATGCAAAGCTGGCATGTATGGGAATAATGAGATAATGCCTTGTGATTGACACCAACTCTGTTTTCCACTTCAGACCCCAAGATAATTAAACCTTTCTGTCGCAGTGACTCGCCACTTAGAACAATTATTTCCTGAGCTCTAAATGTTATATCATGGTTCATGTCCACCACAAGATTATCCTTTGAATTAGAAAATTATCCTTATCATGAATTTTTATTCTAAAGGAATTGCTTATTTAACATCCACAATTGTAGTCTTCATTAAGTACTATTAGCACATCCAATTAAACTTGCCCAAGTGATATTTTGCTTTTCCTTATAATCCCACGTTACCAAATATTGTGCAGATCAGTTATGAATACGAAATGACTTAAGTAGCCATAAATGAGTAATCTTGTAGACTAAAAAGACTGAAAGGAGACTGATGGCATAGTGGTTGCACATTCGGACTGTGTACTGAAAGGTCAGCAGTTTGAAATCACCAGGACCTCCAGAGAAGAAAGACAGAACTTTCTACTCCTGTAAACTGCTACAGTCTTCGAGGCTCAAAGAAGCAGTCTACGTTGTCCTGTACAGTTGGTATGCGTCAACATGTCCTTGATGGTAGTGAGTTAGACCTTATTAGGCTGAAAACAGAAATAATATTGCCAGCCCATTATACTTATCATTGCTTTGGTAGACATTCTCCCCTTTTATTAAAAGTTTTATTGACATATAATTCATGTAGAATGCAATTCAATGGTTTGAATATATTTAAAGAGTTGTGCAATCATCACAACATCAAGTTTAGAACATTTTCTTTGTTTTGTACTCATTATTATTACCTCTTTTCCCCTCCCCCACCTCCTTATTTAACCCTAAGAAGTTAATGTTCTAGGTATTGTCCCTATAGATTTACCAATCATGAATTTCATATAAAGAATAACCTGATAGGCTTTGGTTTGAAATAACGATTGTTTCAATATTCCCAAATTTATTTGAGTGAATTGAGACCAGTCAAGAAAAGTTCTTTTTTAAAAACTGTCGGGGCTGAACCCCGGTAGCGTAGTGGTTGTGCGTGGGACTGCGGCCAACTGGGATGGAAGTTCAATTCCAGCTCCACAGAAGCAAAGGGTGGGCCTCCTACTCCCACCACCAGAGGGCAGTGATGCCCAAAAAAAAGTCACTTTCCATATATGCTGTTCCACATGTCAAATGTCATATTCGCCTTCCTTAAATTTCATTTGTATTTTGATTAGCTCTTGTGGCATGATAGTAGGCCTGATAGTTGCTATGTCCTAATTTTCAGACCTGTGGATATATTTACCCTCCGTGGCTAAGGGGAATTAAAATGACAGAGGGGATTATTATTGCTAATCGGCTGACCTTGAGATTATTCTGGACTGTCTAGATGGGACTATTGTAATCACAAGTCTTTAAAATTAGGAGAGGCATAAAAGACGGTTTCCATGATACAATGGGAGGACTCAACTGACTGCTCCGACGTTTAAGATGGAAGAGGGACACAAAGCAATGAGAACAGCTAAACGAAAAAACGTCCAAACTCACTGGCGTAGAGTCATTGCTGACTTCATCGCTACTGTGGTGGGTTTCTAAGACTTCTTGTTCACAGGACTAAAAACCTCAGTCTTTCTCCCTCAGAGCAGCTGATAGTTTTGAACTGCTGTCCATGTGGATCACATCCCAACTTATAACCACTACCTCACCTAAAAAGTAGAAATGGCCAGAAAACAATTTCTCCCCCATAGCCTGCAGAAAGGGACATAGTGCTTTCACACGGCTAGACTAAGCTATGTGATATGACAATTTTCTTCATGTTTGTACCTTTACATCCCATCCCCCACACAGACACCTGCACTGTTTAGTAGATTGCCTTTCTAAAAGAGAAAAGCTTTAAATGTTTGATGACTACTGTTTGAATGACAACAAATCATCCTTTTGCCTCCCAGTCTTAATCTTGAGGAATTGCTTAGACATAGTTAAAGGTTATTAGGGGGTGACAGGCCCCTGATATACTCTCAGTAAGGGTTCAACAGGCAGCTGTGCAGCGATAATTATTATTTATAATAATAACAATATAGAGATTATGACAGAGTGAGAAAGAAAGTAACATTAAGAATCAGACATACATAACATCAGAGTATCATGCTCACCTCCGCCCCGTATGGTGGTCCGCATGGAGATGGAGAAGGACAGGGAGTTACATGATGAGGATGAGGAGCCAAGAGCGTCTGGCGCTCAGGGTCAGCAGCGAGGGTTAGGAGTGAGGGTCACGAACATTAATTTTCCCTGTTTAAGTAGCTTTACAGGGCACATCATTTCTCTAGTCACCGGTCAGGATATGCCGCAAGCAGGGGCAATCTTAAGGTCTATAATATGATAATGGTTTAGGCATGCCTCATGACTAAGAGGAGAGGGATGTGATAAGGAAAGACTCCAGACTCCCGGGGGTAGGTGAACAGGTCTATATAGTTAAGGGTCATTGACAGTGACTCTTGAATCCCACCCATAGGGCTCAAGGAAGCAGATCACTATCCTAACTTGAGTCATGCAAAGTCCTCATAAAATTGGGAGTTTCAGTGAGAATGGCTAGCACACTAAATATTGGTAAATTGCTTGCTTAATATTTTAGAGTATAATATTTGTGGGAAAGTTCTGTCTTCATCCTACAAAAGGTATTCCATTAACTCATATCAATGAATTCAGTGAAAAATGTATTTATTTTGTCTGTGCTTGCATGGAGGCGAGATGCATTTTGAGTAAAAATGAAATTGAATCTTAAAGAACAGAGAGAGTGTTATCAGTAGAGAATAGTGTTTTGAGTTTATTCTCAAGAGTCAAACTTAGATTGAATCTTGGACCCAGAACATATTTACCAGAAAAAAAATGACTTAAGTAAGTTAGTTAATCTCTCTGATCCTCTATTTTCTCACCTGTCAAATTTTGATAATGGTAAGACCTACTTCGTACATTGTGAGGATTAAATAAGGAAATGAATATAAAAGTGCTTGGCATGCAATACATGCTTAATCAATGTTGGCCATGATGTTTTGGCAAGAATATGGAATTTTAATTCTGGACAGTTTTACATCTGTCAAAATAACCAGCTGGATTAAACCTGGAGTGTCTCAATCTATAATTATCAATGTCTAAGTGGTGTCCTATATTCATAGACATAATTCTAAACCAAACCAAAGTCATTGTCCTTAAGTCCATGTTGACTCACAGTGACTCTACAGGACAGAGTAGAGCTGTCTTGTGGAGTTTCCCAGGCTGTAAGGATTTATGGAATCAGATTATCACATCCTTTTCTGCAGAGCATCTCATGGTTTTAAATCACTGATCTTTCAGTTAGCAGCTGGATGCTTACCCATTTCAACAAAAGGGTTCCTATTTAAATTGATTTACTACAATTTGAGAGATCAATCACCACTTTGAGAGTCACAGGATGTTCTTGATCCAAGATGAAAATTCTTATGTTTAGCTCCTCATACAATGTTAATGTTGATTATATTCCAGGCCCAGGTTGTGTGTGGAGCCAAGACAATACAATAGCTTGAGCATTCTCTTTGATAGTGTACACATTTGGAATTTACTAGACATCAAAAATACCAGGATCTGGGCATCCTGTTTAAGAGAGAGAAGGCAACATCTTACTTGAGGGGGGAAAGTCAAAAGTTAATGAAAAGGGTGTACTGTCAAGGATAAAAGAAAACCTACCATCCCAAACCCGGTTTAAGTTTCTATTTCACCCAAAGGTTGCTTCCTTTTCAAGTTTGAAAAAGTTACTTTATATCTGCCCAAATTTGTGCTGAATAAACATACTTCTCTCTTGAGAAGGGCCCTGTGTCAAATGGCATTGGGAAGAAATTGCCCTGCCTTTAATACTCAAACTTTCCCAAGGTCCAAGCACTGCTCAAAACTCAGATACTAGTGGAAATAAATATGGGGTCTAGAACAAAGGGCACCTCAGGGAAATTTCAGAGCAGACATTGCCATTCACTAGCCTCAGGGAAAATCTGCTGAATTGCAAGGCAAGAGATAGATTCTGAGCCAGATAGATGCCCAGAGCAATTGCTGGTGGGTGGGGAGGAGGTGGGGGAAATGGGTTAACTAAATTGTGCAGAGTCTGTAACCAGGTGGGTTACATATCACTTCCCTGGCAATTTGACATCCGCCTGTTAAAGGATCATGAAGTCATTCAAAGAGAAAAGCCGACTTTGAATTTTATTTCAAATCAAGGCGAATACTTGAAATTGCTTTATATGATGCCAGATTTTTTTGTTTTAGTACGAATGGAAAGAGTGTTTTTTTAAAAAAAGAAATAGAATACCCTGAATATGATCTCTCTATCTCTTTGACACTCAGTGGTTCTCAGTAATTTATCTTCTATGAGGATCGTGAGGCATTGCCATCAGTAATAATGGTTTATAAAGAAGTATTTATTCTCAATGAGAAGTACAGAGGTATGGCAGATGCATAGCCAGATAACTAATGATTGAGCCACTACTGGTTTGAAGGCCAATCTCTAAGTGAATTGGGCAATCACTGACTTTTTTGGTTTTCCCCTGAACTCATCATTGCTCCATTTTAGCATTGGCACAGAGTAGAAATCATTTCTGAATGGAGTTAATAAAATGACAACCATGCTGGCCCATCTCCTCCTGTTATAAATGAAACAGAAAATATTAGATTATTGGTAAAGGTTATATTAATAAAATGATCGAAGCATTGCTTAGTTAATAAGAGGTTTAAGTAAAACTAAGGCTTAACTTTAATGGACAATGATTCATTTTTTTTGTTGTCATTTCTGTTGAGACATTAAGAAGTGGAACAATTATTCTCAATACTCAAAATGAAGATTGAATTCTTGAAGAAAATAACTTTATGGGTCTTCATTGACTTCTGCTGATGGCTACTCCATTATGAAGATAGGATTTCAGGGATGGACCCTGGGCGTCAAACTGTAACTCATAGTTAACACTCTACTTCCTTTAGTAAAAAGGGAAGTACACCATTACACATTTAGAGGCAATCCTTCTACAACACTTGGCCTTGGTAGAGTAAGCACAGGTTCCTCAAACCAAAATCCATTTCTCTGTAGTCAAATCTGACTCATGATGACATTGTGGCCGTGAGTAGAATTGCAGTCCATAGGATTTCCAATGGCTGTTTTTCACATGTAGATCTCCAGGCCTTACTTCTGAGGTACATCTCTTGTTGTTAGGTGCCATCAAGTGGGTTCTGACACTCAGAAACCCCATGTGCAACAGAAGAAAACTCAGCCCACTCTCACACTGTCCTCATAACCCTTGCTATATTTCAGCCCAGTGTTGTGACCACTCTGTCAAGCTATCTCCTTAAGGACTGTCCTTTTTAGCTGACCCTCTATAGTCACCAAATATGATTTCCTCTTTCAGGGAATGGTTCTTCTTGTTGACATGCGTAAAGTATGAGAGAAAGAGTCTTGCCCTCCTGGCTTCTAAGGGATAGTCCAGCTGTACTTCCTGCAAGACAAATTTGGTCATTCTTCTGATAGTGAATGGTGTATTCAATATTTTTCACTGATGTTATAATAAAAAGGTCATAGATTCTTCTTTGTTCTACCTTATGCATGATCCAACTTTCACATGTATATGAGACGATCAAAAATACCACGGCTGTGGTCAGGAACACCTTCATTCTCAAAATGACCCATTTACTCCTTCATACTTTAAAGAAGTCTGTGTAGCAGATTTGCCCAATACAAGAAATTATTTAATTTCTTTACTGCATCTTCCTTGGGCACTGACTATAGCTTCAAGTAAAAAAAAATACTAAACAACTTCAACATTTTCTCCATTGTTCACATATGCTGAGTCTTGGTTCACTTGTGGATATTCCTTTTTTCTTTATGTTGAGGTAAAGTACTGAAGGCTAGTCATTCATCTTCATCAGTAAAAGGCTGCAAGTTCTCTTCACTTGGCAACATTTGCTTTCTTTCAATTCTGATACTGCTTTCTTTTTGATATAGTCTATCTTAAATTCATACTAAGGTTGAAACTATAGATACATTTCTTGTTTTGGCAGCAGATTTTTATTTAGGAAATACAATCCTGGGTACCTAACATCAGAATAAGTAAATATCAAACAAGGAAACTTATATTAGAAAAGACAAATTATACCTATAATATGTGCTGTTTGAGTTGATGAATTTGAAAAATTAAAGATGATGCTGAATGACCTTGTTTATTGTGGGTGTTTTTCTTGAAGGGGTATTTAAATTAAGCAGCTACTAGTCTGGCAGCCCAAGAAATAGAATCTTTGTAACATATGTTGCATTCGATTAAATAGATGGCAAATAAAATGTATGTATCATAATTCTGGTTTAGGAAATCTATGTAATAAATTAAAGAGTAAACTAGAATTTTTGCTGTTATTCGTTCTTTCAATGAGTCATCAACACATAAGAAATAAATATTAGCCAATCAGATAAGAATAAGATAGAAAGTTTTGTAAGGGATAATTATGCTTATCATACTTCCAGAACTCAGAAAACTTTTAATTAATACTGTGTTCAATTTATGAGACCTTCAAACTAATCATACACTTGGCCTAGCTGATTACAGGAAATCTTAAAACTTTTAACAGGAAAGCTGACTCTGCCTAAATCTATTTTGCTTGCTTAGGACCTCTGCTTTGTGTTCCTACTTCCCATATGAGGGTTAATTCTAAGTCTACCTTTCTAAAATCCTCAATCCCCTCAATACAATAGATAATCTATGATACTTATGGAAGTAGACATTTGGGGACTGAGGACAATACGTCTGTCATTGATCTCTTTTGAAATTATCTTGTGAGCTTAGATGACTTGAATGAGGTGAAGGTCCAGTGAATCCTTGCTATCAATTGGCCAATGAAGTATTTAAAACTTGGAAAATTATTTGTAAAGTCAAATTCGTTTTAGGCAAGGGCAAAGCCTACCTTTTTGAACAGTCCTACTTTTTCAGAGTGTGTCTTAATTTGGGAGCTCCAGTGAAATATATTTGCCATGGTAACCCTCGTATAATAATAACCTACATAGTTTACAGCAACACACAAGACAGCTCAATGTGATAAACTAATGAATAACTACTGGGTTGTTACTTTGGGCTATCCCATATTAATTCCTCCTTCTAGTAGATCCTTAGCTTCATACAGGGAAGAGTTTCTTGGCTACGCATACTCTTGCTTACTCAGGGTGCATTTTTAGTATCTGGAGATATGTGGTTGGATGGAAGAGGGATCTACTGGCATCTAGTGTCCAGTGATGCTTCCAAACATCTGTAAGGCTCTGGACAGACACCTGAAACAAACAACCATCCAATCACCATATCAGCACCATAGTGCTGAGCTTGGGAAACCCTGCTTTAAAAGGATTAGCCATTTCTTCAAGATGAGCAGTCTTGATTAGGGCATGAGATCAAGGTGTGCACATGCATCCTCATTTTCCTTGGACTTCAAATATTTTTCAAAATGGCAAAAACAAAGCATACACGAATGCAAAACCCAACACTGTATAACAAAATGATTTTTATTATTGGAGCAAATTTAATCCAATATTGCCATTGAAAGGATCCCACTTCCTTTTTACCTGTATATCTAGACCTGGAGTACTGCTGGTTCTAAACTGTTCTTCTGACTTACTGTTTATCCTGTGTTATCTTTCTGATAAATTCTCTGCTTGCTTAAATTAGCAAGAGTTTGTTTCTATTTCTTTTAATCTCAGAACTATAAACAATGCACTGGTTCACAGAGAAATCATGCCACAGGAAAATTAATTTGGAGATTTTAAGTTCTAATTTGATACACCATGTCAGGTCTTTTCTTAATTGTTGGGTTACATAAGACATGATCATCATCTACCAGGAGCTTAAAAATCTAGTTGGAGAAACTAGACATCTATTTAAATTGAGAACATTTTTATTCAAGATTGGGTATGCTAGGAACCAAATGAGTGATTCAAAGAAATAGTGAAAGCTTTAGTGTTTGAGGGAGGGAAAATATTATCTTGAAGTTTTATTAGGGAAACTTTTTGCAAGATGTGCAACTTAACTGACCTTTTAGAAAAGAGACTAGAAAAAAGAGAAGTCATAGAGATTTTGGTGGACATGGGGAAATCTGACAGAATCCAATTCAGTCTCTTGTTTTGGTATCTAAAAGCTGCTTAACCTTAAACAGGGTATTTGTGAGAGATACTGTAAAATGACACATATTGGATACTACAAAAATGGTAAATATAGCAATCACTGGATGATGTTGCAAATGGTTATGACACTTGGTGGCTTACTGAAAAGTTGAAGGTTCAATTCAACCCAAAGTGCCTTGATAGAAAGGTTTCACACTCTACTTAAAAAAGAATCAATCATTTAAAGTCTTTTTATTCATTTATCTTTCAAACTATTTGATTCGTATCTAATGTAGACATCACACCACTCATTAGTGCAATCATATCAATGTTTTAAAATTACTACCCAAATCTGTTTCAAAACATTTTCTTTTTTCTTTTTGGTTTCCTAAACCATTTTATTGATATATAATTTGCATATCATACAATCACTTCACAAAGAGTGTGCAATCATCACCATCAAAATATTTTTTTCTTCCTATATTCCTTGATATCAGTTACTCATTACCCACCTCCCCTGCCAGAGAGCCCCCCAACCTAGGAACCCATATTCTAGCTATTGTTTTAGTTATTGTCTATAGATTCATCCATCTAAGGTTTCATATACTCAAAAACAGAAAAATACATAGCAGAGAGTCAAGGAGGCTACCAGTAATGGCAAAATACAACAGAAAGAACCCCCATTATGAGAAAAAAAAACACAGAAAATATATAAAGCCATATCAAGCACAACATATATCTAAAAAATAGGATGACAACCTTTCAAGTCAGATTCATCATTTTAATCTACTCTGTCTCTTTGGTGCTCTGTTTGATGACTAGATTATTCCTATCCCTCAATTACTGTCAGAGAGAAATCACCAAAGGTTTATTCTCTGAGTAGATTTTACAAATATATTTTGGTCTTCCACTGTCTTCCATAGCCTTCTGCAAACCAGAGTTTCACAATTTAAGCTCTGATACTATTCCCGCCTTTGGATTTGGATTGTATGATTTACAGTCCCTGGATCATGGATGTCAGTGTGCTTCTACCATGTGCACTTAGTTGACACCTCACTTCTTAGGGAGTACATTCCTACCCTGACACACAGGGGTCAGCTTGATGGTGCCTGCCTTTGATATGGCAAATGTTATTATTTGCTTCCAAACTTGGGGGAAGAGTATGAGCCTATTTCAGAGTTGAACGTTAATGTCAGGTGTTAATGGGAAAGTCACAAAATTAACAACCACAATATTAGCTGTCATTGTGCTAGTTCCAACTCATAGAGACTGTATTTACAACAGACCAGAACACTGTGAGCTCTGCACCTTCCCCACAATCATGTCTCTGCATGAGTCCATTGTTGTAGGCACCATGTCAATGTGCCTCATTGAAAGTCTTTTTTGTTACTAACTAACTTTACCAAGCACGAAAACACAAATTTCTAAGAATTTCCTTTTTTGTCCTCCCCAGGCAGATTTGATTGCTTATCTAGCAGTCCATAATATAGAAAATATTTATAACACGGTCATAAAATAAAATTCAAATGAATAAATTCATCTTCAGTCTTCCTAATCCACTGTCCAACTTTCGCTTGCATTTTGAAGCAGTTGAAAATACAATAGCTGAATCCAGCACATCTTAGTCCTCAGAATGACATCTTTACTCTTTAATTATTTACTTTTTGCTTCAGATTTGTTCAATGAAATACAGTGCTTGATTTCTTGGCAACTGGTTCTATGTGTATTGACTGTGGAGCAAACAAAAAGGAAATTCTTGGCAAGTTCAAACATTTCTTCATCTATCATGATGTGGTTTATTGGTCTAGTTTTGATGATTTCTGTTGTCATTTTGTTGAAGTGTAATGTGTACTGAAGACTAGAGTCTTTGATCTGCATTAGTAAATGCTTCAAGTCCTCTTCACTTTGATCAAGCAAGATGGTGTCATCTGCATGTTGCAGGTTGTTAATGAGCCATCTTCTGGTTTTTATGTCATACTCTTCATGTAATCCAGGTTTTTTTTATTATTTGCTCAGTACATTGATTGAATAAATATTGTAAAAGAGTACAAACATTTCCAGATTTTAAACCATGAAGAATTCCTTTCAGTCAATTCTACATAGGCACAACTAGATGCTCTGGAATTCCTATTCCTATTTTTTGCAACAATATTCAAAGCTTATTTTGATTCACAAAATAGAAAGGCTTCACACAGTCAACAAATCACAAGTGAACATCTTTCTGATATACTCCACTTCCTGCCAAGATCCAGTTGACAATGTAAGCAGTGATTCCCTCATTGTATGACCTCTTCTGAATCCCCCTTGAGTTTCTACAGGTTTTCTTTCTTTCATTTTTTTAAAAAAAATCATTTTATTGTGGACTCTTGCAGTTCTTATAATTGTACCAATCACATTTGTGCATATGTCTTCATCATTATTTTCAAAATATGCTTACTAATGCACTTCTGCAGCTGATTTTTAATTATCTTCAGTAAAAATTTGCTTATGTATGATATTAATGATATAATGAAATAAGTATCCAATGGTCATTTCCCTTTGCAATTGGTGCAAATATGGACACAAATATGTCACCTTTCTATAGAATAAGTACGTGGATTGCTTGTAGTTGATTGGCCTTCAGTGAGTATTATCAGTGCTTTGTCTAGTGGTAATAACAAATTGAAGAAGAATTAGTCAATTTCTTATTTTTGTTCATTCTCAGCAGTTTTTGAATTTCCATGCATAAGTATAATGCTGTTAGTTATAAAATAATATCCATACACCAAGGAAGACCACTTAATTGGATTGTTATTCAAATATACACACCAACCACTAATATAAAAATATGAGGAAACTGAATATTTTGTCTGACTCCTGCAGTCTGAAATTGATTAAGTATACAATCTATATACATCATGAGTAATGGCATTGGAATGTCAAAATTGAAAACAAAAATATATCAATATTTTTGGAAAATATTGGAAAATACTGGAAAATAGCATCTTAGAGATAGGAATGATGCCAAAGATTGAAAGATAAATGTTTTCAAATTATTAATTGCAAATAACATTGTTCAGTAACAAAAGTAGAAACAATACAAGTGGATCTTTCAGAAGACAATAGTTAGAAGCTAAATAACTATATCTGTGGAAGCTGGCTAGGTAAAAGCTCAATATCACCATCATGCTCACCTCCTGATAATCACTGAAGACAAAGCCGTTGCATAAGGAAATATGATCAAGAAAGGTGATGGTGTCCAGCTATCAAAAATACAGCATCTGGGGTCTTAAAGGCCTGAAGATAAGCAAACAGCAATCTAGCTTAGAAGCAACAAAACCCATATGGCGGAAGCACACCACCCTGTGTGATCATGAGGTGTCAATTGGATCAGGTATCAAAGAACAGAAGAGTCATATCATTGTGAATGGTGGAAAGTGTGGAGTGGCAACCCAAAACCCATCTGTAAGCAACTGGACATCTCCTAACAGGAGGGTCACGGTGAGGAGACAAGCCAGTCAGGGTGTAGTGTAGCAATGATGAAACATAAAACTTTCCTCTAGTTCTTTAATGCTCCCTCCCCCCACCATTATCACAATCCCAATTCTACCATGCAAATCTGATTAGAGTGAGACAAAAATATGTACACTGGTACATATAGGAACTGGAAACAAAGGAATTCAGGACAGATGAACCCCCTCGGAACCAGTGGTAAGAGTGTAAGTACTGAGAGGGTAGACTAGAAAGGTGGGGCAGAAAGGGGTATGGATGACAAAAATCCACACATAACCCCCTCCCTGGGGGATGGACAACAGAAAAGTGGGTGAAGGGACATTTTGGACAGTATAAGACATGACAAAATAATACTAACTTATAAATAACGAAGAGTTCATGAGAGGGGCTGCAGGGTGAGAGGGTAAAAATAAGCAACTGATACCAAGGGCTCAACTAGAAAGAAAATTTTTGAGAATAATGATGGCAACAAATGTACAAATATGCTTAACATAATGAATATATGTATGGATTATGATAAGAGTTGTACAAGCCCCAAATAAAATGGCTAAATACGTGTCTGTGTGTGTGTGTGTGTGTGTAATCAGTCAGAAAAAAGTGAAGGGCCAACTGCAGAATAGGCCATCAATTGCATTGTTTATATCCAAGTTCCAGATGAAACCCAAGAGCCAAAGTATAGCCTTGAGCCCAATCTAAATTTAAAGACAATATCAAACTGTGATTGATAACCTAGCAAAGACCATGCACTCTATCGAAATATCAGCCACCCAGAATATTATTAAAAATACAGGAAAGTAAAACTCAAACTGGGTTTCAGAAGATGCTCTGAAACTTGCTATTGAATGTAAAATTTCTGAAGTGAACGGAAGAAATGATGAAGTACAAGAGTTGAATAGAAGATTTCAAAGGATAGCTCAATAAGACAAAGTTGAATATTATAACAAAGCGTACATGTTCACCTTTTCTCAAGCTGAATTAATTGAAGGAGAAAAATAAGCCAGGAATTACAATATTGTAATATTTGTTCTATAAACAAAATATTGAACAATGCAGGAAGCATCAAAATGGAGAAAGTAATACACAGAAAACCTGTACCAAAAGCATGTAGTTGATTGTTCAGTTACTTCTGAACATAATATGTGATAAAGAATATATAGTATTGAAGCAAAAATTTCAACTGAAGTGAAGGCTATGAAGAAAAAAAAAGACCTTCAAAATTGATAGATAAAAGATCACAGTGGGTTTATATACTTAAGGTCCTTAGCATCAAAATTCCCCTCTATTCCTTCACATTTAGTCAACAACAAAGGAGAGTAATGGAAATTATTACAGTAATATGTAATAACATTTCAGCTATGTAGCCACATAAACTGAGTTATTCAATGAAGAAAAAAATCAAATGATGGCTGAGCCCTGGTAGCATATTGGTTGTGTGCGGGACTGCAGCCCACAGGGTTGACAGTTCAATCCATCATCAGCTCTCCAGGAGCAAAGCTGGGCTTCCTACTCCCACCAGGGCAGTGATACCACACCAAAAAATCAGATTACTTCTCAACAGCAAAGTTATGGAAGTTGACCAATCATCTTGAATGAAACTAATTGATCTGGTTATACATGTAATATCTAGCTTTTCTCTAACAATAGAAAAGAATGAGCTGTTTTAGATATTTTCTCCAGCAAAGATAGTGTTAAATATATAAAGTGAAGATAAGAAGAAGCAAGTATAAACAGTAGTAGTTTTACTGGTACATTAAGACTGGCATCGTGGTATACTCAGTTGAGCAATTATATTTAAGGATAATTAAACATTAGGAGCTACAAAAGGAAATGCAGGGGAGGAATTGTGGACTGAAACATTAGTAGCAAACTGCATCCCTTGCTCCCATTCTTTCAATCAAAACATGAAGCTTGAACAGCAAATTCTAAGACTAGCTCAGACCCCAATTAATCTCTCCAGAGATCCAGGATAAGTTTTCTAATAAAATTGTAAATCTACTCTCTGTTGTTCGGGGGGCTTGGCTTTGACAGTTCTCCTCTTCCTTCCTCAAATAATAACTGTGAGTTTCAGATGAGTTTTGAAAAGTAAAAAGAAATAAGCTTGCCTGTTTATGGTAGTGTGTGTTCCAGCTAATCTACAAATACTGTTATTACGCTGGGTGTTGATAGATTTGTCTTTGGGCTGGTGGTCAAGATTCATATGAATTGTTGCAGTTGTTGCTTTTTCCTCACAAAAGTTCTTCATTTCTTGGCAATTTCCAGGCCTAGATATGATATTGGTATTTAATGAGGCTCCACACCCATATACCCCCTTGGGAAGTGTTAGCTAAATGTAAGTTCATCTCCTCCCATTCATGAGCTTAGGGGGCAAAAGTCAATGTGGGGGGTGTCCCGCCTGAAAATTATTTCAGCTTAAGTTTCCTACAAAGCAGCTCCCATTATTCTAGGAACTTTAACCAATTTGTATGTGATCAAAGAGGTGAAAGTTACTGATTCCATACCAGAATTTTCACCTGTTTCCTCCCCATAAATTGCATCCATCTTCCTATTTATCCTGATAATAGAAAATTTTGGACATAAGAAGTCATCAGATGAGACAATGTAAACTTTTTAGCTTTATCTATAAATGTTCCTTAAATGTTCCTGTAAAATCTTCACTTTCTATGCCCCCAAAGAGTTACAGTCCTGGAAACCCTAAGGGATAGCTATCCTCTCTCCTATCGGGTCACTATGAGTGGGAATGGAGTCGATGGCAGTGAGTCTTTGTTTTCATTTTTGGTTTTTGTATTTCTAGTCCATACCTTTCAAGGTCATTGCTTAGTTCACTTGAGATAATGTATCTCAAGGGACTTTGGAAATGATGAACTACATATAAATGGAAGACATTTACAAAGATCATTAGTATTAGTACATGTCATGTCAGTAATTGATATTCATCAATAATAAAATCAGTGTAAATATGACAGTAGGGAAGCATTCAACTGCTAACTACAAGGTCAGCGGGTCTAAGTCATCGTTGCTCTTCAGGAGAAATATGAGACTATCTCCTCTTCTAGGCATGTGTGTCCACATAGGGTTGGAAATACAACATAGGGTTGGTATAAGTCAGAATCTACTCGAGGGCAGTGAGTTTGGATTTTAGGTTGGTATGGCAGGAGGCTAGGGTAAGGGTTGGCAGTAACCACAAATGAATATCCAACTAAAAGTAGGAGAAAATCATCATATTTGTTAATGAAATAAGTTATTCATAGTTCCCTTAAATCTATGGCATTGGTATTAAATTTTTTGGAAGCCAGAAATGTTTTTAAATAAGTTTGGCTAAGAATAGTGTTCCATTATTTGTCTGTCCACTTGTCTAAAGTGGCACCTTGTGTGCTGTTGTGATACTGGAAGCTATGCCATTGGTATTTCAAAGGCAGCAGGGTCACCAAAAGTGAACAAGTTTCAGCAGACTTTCCAGACTAAGACCAGATTATGAAAAACGAATACCCTGTCCACTTCTGGGGAATTAGTCATGAAAAACCCTATGAACAGTAGCATAACTATGTCAGACATAGTGTCAGGTTGGAACATAGTGACACGGTGATGTCAGTGGAGTAACGCCTGTGGGAGTAGTCTTTGAGATCCCCATGTGCTGATGGAGCACAACTGACAATGAGAAGAAACAACTATAAAAATCTAAGAATGTAAATTTGGGGATTTGCGAAGTATGTATCTAGAAAAATTGGATATTGTCAAAAATGAAATGTGAAACATAGAGATCAACATCCTAGGCATTAATGAGCTGACATGGCTGGTATTGACCATTTTGAATGAGGCAGTCACATGATTTACTGTGATAGAAAGGACAAAATTAAGAGGAATTGTGGTGCTACTAGTGTCTTGAAGTATACAAACTGGGTTTCGAGGTACCCTGAGAGTAGGGACACTATGATCCAGGGTTTGCTGGCAAATAGATCCTTTTTGGGCAAATAGGGGTTCAGGGTGCCCTGGTAGTGTAGGTGATGGGATCCGGGGTCCCCAGCCAAACTATCCCCCCTTGGGAAAAGATGGGATTGGAGTAGCAGGGGAGTGGGGGTGTCGGGCTCTAGGTTTTCCTCATCCCCGGAAATGCTTTCAAAAAGTGGCATTCAGTGGTGATCTTGAGATTGGTGGTGGAGGAAGGCAGCCCAAAGCCATGTGATTACCTTAAGAAAGAAGGGAGCAGGGTACTACTGGGAGAGGAGACCTAATTGTGTAGTGGTTATGTGTTGTGCTGCGATCCACATGGTCGGCAGTTCCAAACTACCAGTAGCTTCATGGGGAAAAGACTACCAGTAGGTTTTCTACTCCTATAAACAAGTACAGTCTCAGAAGCCCACAGTGAGTAGCTTATGAGTCAGCATTGTCTCATTGGCAGTTAGTGAGTGAACATTCAAGGAAATATAATCAACATTATTATTTAAGTTTATGAACCAACCACAAAAGCTAGTGTTAAAAAATGGAAGAATTTTAGCACCATCTTACATCTAAAATGGATAAAACATACAATCAAGAAGCATTGATAATTATGGACAATTGGTATGCAAAATTTAGAAACAAAGACAGACAACAGCAATTGTGAGATATGGTCTTGATATCAGAAACAAAGCTGGAGAACACATGATGGAATTTTGTGAGACCAACAACTTGCTCATAGTAAATATGATTTCTCGACAACACAAAAGGCCCCATGACTATGGGGCCTTTAGATGGAATATACAGAAACAAAACTGACCACATCTGTGGGAAGAAATGCTGGAGGAACTCCATTCAGTCACCGAAACCAGGCAGGGGCTGATTGGAGACAAGATCATGAAGTGCTCACATTTACATATGTTCAAATTGAAGCTGAAGAAAATTAAAATAAGTTCATCAGAGTCAAAATACAACCTAAGTCTATCCCACCTGAATTCTGAGATCATCTCAAGGACAAATGGAGATGAACTGAGCACTGAGCACTATGACAAGAGACCTGAAGAGGACATCAATAACATCATTCATGACAAAAGCAAAAATAATTTTAAAAGATAGAATAGATCAGCATGGATGTGAGAAGCAACTCAGACACTTCCTCTTCATCATGGAATAGCTAAGGCAAATGGAAGAAATGATGAAGTCAAAGAACTGGACAGGACATTTCGAAGGGCAACTCAAGAAGACAAAGTAAAATATCATAAAGGCATATGCAAATGCCTAGATTTAGACAACCAAAAGGAAGGAACACATTTACGTATCTTAAACTGAAAAAAGCAACCAAGAAAAAAAATCAAGCTTTGAATTGTAATATTAGAAGATTATATAGGGAAAATATTGAATGATGAACGAAACATGAAAAGGAGATGCAAAGAATTCACAGAGAGACTGTACCAAAAAAAAAAAAAACGAGTTGAAATTCATCCATTTCAGAAAGTAGGAGCAAGAACCAGTGGTATAAAAGAAGTTCAAGCTGTAATGAAAGCCTTAACAAGAAACAAGACTCCAGGAGTTGGTGTAATAGCCATCAAAATGTTTCAACAAGCTGATAAAGCACTGGCTGCACTTCCTTGTCTATGACAGGAAATTTCAAGACAGCTCCTTGGCCAACTGACTGGAAGAGATCCACATTTGTGTCCATTCCAAAGAATGGTGTCCCAATAGAATGCTCAAATTGTAGAATAATATCATTGATTGATATCAAATGCAAATAAAATTTTGTTGACGATCACCCAGCAACTTTTTGGCAGTACATTGACAGGGAACTTCCAGTGGTTCTGGCTGGATTCAGAAGAGGACATGGAATAAGGAATATCACTGCTGATATCAGATTGTTCTTGATTGAAAACAGAAACTGTGAAAAATTGTTTACTTGTGCTCTATGGATTATGTTAAGGCATTCAGCTGTGTAAACTGCAATTCATTGTGAATATCCTTGAGAAGAATGGGAATCCCAGACCATTTCATTGTGCTCAGGCACAATTTGTACATCAATCGAGAGCCAGTTGTGCTAACAAAGGAATTGTCATAATTTAAAAGCAAGAAAGGCATGCCTTACTGTTGTTTCCTCTCCTCATACTTATTCAATCTGTATGCCAAGCAAAGAATCTCAGAAACTGGATTATATGAAGAAGAATACATCATCAGGATTGAGGAAGGCTTATTAGTAACCTGTGAGATGCACGTGACACAGCAAACATGCTAATTGAAAGTAAAAAAGATTTGAAGCACTCCCTGAGGAACATCAAGGATTGTAGCCTTCAGCATAGATGACAACTCAATATAAAAAAACCAATATCCTCACCATTGGATCAATAGGTAACATCGTGATAAGTGGAGAAAAGACTGAAGTTGTCAAGGATTCAGTCCATCTTGCTTGGAACAGCAGTCAAGAGATCAAATGAAGCATTTCACTAAGTAAATAAGCTGCTCAAGATCTCTTGACAGTGTTGAAAAGCATGGATGTTACTTTAAGGATTAAGGTGTAGCTGACTCAAGCCATGTTATTTTTGATCGTCTTATATGCCTGTGAAAATTGCATCTTGAATAAGGAAGATTGAAGAAAAATCAATGAATTTGAATTATGATCCTGGAAAAGAATATTGGAAGTACCGTGAACTGTCAAAAAGACAAAGAGATCTTTTGAAAAAGCAGTGTTTTATTTTGTTGTGCATGGATGATCCATTAGTCAGAACCAAGTGGACAGCAGCTAACAACAAGAATAGTGTTCAGCCAGCCCAATGTCTGTCCTCTAGATGCGAAAGACAAAGTGGCAATGATCCAGCAAAGCCACGAGTATGATTTTTTCTTAAATTTTGGTAAAATAGTTATAACAAAACATTTGATATCACAAATCCTTGTTTGTACATTTCTATGACATATCTACCATGTTGTACACCCGTCACTACTCCCTCTGTTTCCAAATTTTTATCACCTTGAACCTCAGTGCTCATAAGCAAATGTCGTTTCATTTCTCTTTCTCTCCAAATCCTATGGTAACAATTTCCTACTTTTTATATATCATGTTCAAAATTGCTTTTTAATAACTGTATTGTATATTAGCTGAATTTTATGTTAGTTAAATTTTAACATCCAGATCCTTTGACTAGATACTGATTTTTTTTTAAGTAGTCGAATGCTGCTATAACAGGAATACCACAAGAAACCAACTCTAGGGAGAGACCTTTTCTCCTTGTGGGCTCTAAAGAAGGTCCGTATGTCCTTTCAGCATCTGTGAGCCTCTTGTTGCCTTGCAATCTCCATGGTTCTTGGCCTTCCTCTGGGTGTAGGGACTGCTCAGTGGAGGTACTCTGTATACAAAGCACTAGTTCTATACCCAACTGTTCTTTATGGTAATAGTGACATTCCTTTTCTCTCTTTGCTTCTCGCCCATTTTAATGTTTTATAAGATAAAAGGTGGTGCAGAGGATGCCCATTGAAATTGTCTTTATAACAACTATGAGTATTGAATTGTGCCCTAGTCGCCTTACAAATGATTACCTAATCAATCATATCATATCATGGGTTGTGGTTACATCATTTCATCATGTCATATTGCTTCATTTTATAATTGCCACATCACAATAATCTTGGCCAAGCCAAGTTCACAGATATTTGAGAAGGATACAATTCAATCTTTGACAATAGTATATGTATGCTATGCAAAACTAAAATTTTATGAAAGATATATGAAGGTAAAACAAAAATATTTCACAGGGTTCTAGTTAATAATGCATGATTTTATTCCAAATAAAAATGTTTGAACATGCCTTTGAACTGCTATAGACATATTCCCTCAGTAATATACTTGTTTTAGTATCATTAGAATGCCTCTTTTTCTTTAAAGCCAATAAAAGCAATGGTTTTTAGCAGAGAGTGTCCTGCTATCAATGGAAATAGTAGTATGGGGTCTTGGAGGCTTGTCTTAGGCCAAGCAGCCAGCCAGCTGAGTAAGATGTCAGCTAGGTCCACACGGTAGAAATACATCAACCTGTGTGACCCAAGGATTGAAATATTGTGAATAACAAAATCCACATGCAGAGCAAGGAACAGCAATAGAGCTTACATTCTGCACACTCAGTTTGCAGAGGCTACGATGACAGTGAGAGAAAGCCCCAGGGGATTAAGCCTCTCGGAATCTCCTCTGACTAAGGATCAAGATGAGAAGAGCCTTGCATTTCAGGGTGCATCACTGTAGTTGTAGTTAGGTTAAAATGGGACACTGTCATTTGGTCTCCTTTGAGGCATACACTTGTTCCAGTTTTTGAAATTGTCTGCTTTCTTTTCTGTTGAGGGTTCTCTGTTTTGTTCTGTGGTTGTTGGGTTGCTTGTTTTTATTTGTATTCTATATGGCTTTCTCTATATGAAATTGAAGCTAGGAAAATCTATTGAGACAGCAACTAGATTAATGGTTTCCTGGGGGCACAGTGGTAGAAGTGAGTGGGAAATGGGAAGCTGATTTCAGTTAAGTAGGAGGAAAAAGAAATGCCTTAGTATTGATTGTGGTGATGATTGCATAACTCTTTTGAATATGATTGAGCTGTTGAAATGTATAAAGTGCCAATAAAACTGTTCAAACAACAAAAGTGGATTCCCAAGGAGTTATGTCGGCCAGTTAAATCCAAGGCGGAGTGGCCAATTCAGTAAGGTATGAAGACTCAAAAGGTAATCCTGGTATAATATCTCAAAGAACACAAAGAACTGATTAGAAAGGAATTTGAAAAAAAATTAAAACTGGTGATTTTAAAAACCAGAATGTGGATCTAAAGATTTGTCTTTACAATCACAACAATGTTCATGCTTTAAAGGTAGCAAGGGCTGTGTTGTAACAATCTTGTTGGAAAACTTACCCCATCTACAGTCTTGATCATGGTCCAACAGACTCCCCCTCACCCACCCCTAACACAAGAATACTTAAAAAAAAACCAATTTGAGTCCTTAAAGGATGTCAAACCTGCCATTTGACATAGTATAGGTTGAGGATTTCATAATTTTTAGGGATAGGTTAAAGAAACGGAAACATCCCTTCCAAAGTGAGAGCAGGGGTGGAAGTATTTATTTTCTGTCCAAACCCATTTGGATCTTTATAATATAATGTGCCGTCAAACCTTGAATTATTTGTCCCCTATGTTAAGGATAGAACTGCTTCTCTTTTAAAAAATGTGTGATGATCGCTGGAACTGATGATTTCATGAGTCTAAATGGCCTGCAGGCTGGACGTTCCTCACCTTTGACCTCGAGAGAGGCTTTGTTGAGAAACAAGTATTCCACATATTTATGATTTTGTTTAGTAAAGGTTTCTATGATTTTGTAGAACCACGACTTTTCTTATCATCCTATACAAATTACAATGGACCATTCCTCTGTTTGCCCAATCCATTTCTCTCAAACCATCATTCAACCAAGCTATCAGTTAATAATGTGCCGGAAAACAGAAAATAATTAATTTACCATGGTGTTCTTATTTTAGGAAGCCATTTGGCTATCCAGAAGATGAGGCTAAGCTCTTGCCTAAGGGAACTTTTGATGCCTTTGTTTCTTTCCTGTTTGGAGAATATCACCAAAATTTAATATTTCCCTCACCTGTCCTGTGATTAACTTGTTTCCTCTTTCTCTTTTAAATAGCCTTTCAGCTATGATCTCAGACTCTTTCATGCCAGCAGAAATTCTTTGATCAGTTAACAATGATTTAGTGATTCTTCTGAGATGCCCTGTTTTAGATTCAGCTTCCTGGGGCTTACAAAAAAAGTGTAACACAATTCTATATGATAGGTTATTGTCCAACTGGAGCGTTGGAGCAAGACATGAATACATAAAAAATAAAATAGAAATCCAGGAAAGGCTATTAGTTCACTATAAGGATTGTCCTAAGGAATAATGAATTTGTCCCATGTTTCTTTTTTCCCCAGGCTCCTGCCTGGTCTGAATCCTCATCCCATCAACGCAACAGTATTATGTCATCCTCTTAGCTGACTTTGTTCCTTTCTAGCTTATGCTGTATAGCAAGGCAATCATCTTCAGTCAGCACTTCCCTTGAGTCATCTGATTGTCTCAATAGTCGACAGTAACTATTTAGCCTACCGTATCATATTCTAATTCTTCTTAATGGTTTCCACAGCCCATCAGAATTAAGCCTCAATAATCTTTTGTCCAGTTTCATGTCTAACTATGATATATACACAATGCATCATTCCCTCCACGACAAACATGCCAATCTGGCCAATAAACACATCCGGGATTCATTGAAGAGCAGGCAGATAAATGACTTGGTGAGCCTCGCCTTTCTAGTTCTCGGTTCTTTTGCTGTGTGCTGGTCAGAACAGGGTACAGCTGCTGTGGCCAGCTCCCTATTTTAGCTGGCAAGGCTCACTTCCTGAGAGACATGCCCAAGGAGAAGCCACATGGACCTACACTGATGTAGCCCTGGGTGCTGGAGCAGTTGTGTGGAGACCCCTGCCAGCGCTGTGATGCTTACATGCTCACGGATTCGGCTTTCCTCCTGAAGTTGACATCTTTGTATGTGTTTTATGAGAGTGAGGAGAACTTTCTAGATCAGTGTCAGACGCATGGGCTAATGTTAGACTTATGGGCTTGGACAGCACTGGGTTGGGATGCTTTCTGAATGTACACTTACTCTGTCTTATACACATATGAGTTCCTGTGGATTTGTTTCTCTAGTTCACCCAGACTACCACCCTACATCACCAAACCATTCTTTTAATCAGATTATGCTTCTCAAATTCTACCTCTGTGCCTTAGTTTATAATGCTAATTTGTCCTGAAATTCTTCTTTCCTCACTGCCTTTCCACATCTCTATCCCTCAAGAGAGGAGAAAGATGATTATTTCATAAAACTGCCCCCACCTAGCACTATAGCTCAGATAATACCATTGTTAACTATATTGACTTGGTTCACAAGCAGCACTCAATCAGTAGTTTTTTATTAATATGTTGTTTTAAAATCTGGGATGAGAGTTTGAGGAGTTATTCAGAGGCTTAGAAAATTCATTCCACAAGATTTGTCTATTAACACTATATTTCATTAAGATTATTTAGAGCTACTAATGAGTAGATATGAAAATTTATGTTTCACTGGTTATAATTTTGCAATCCATATTTCTTTGCATGCACAAGGTTTTTATACAAACCATTCAAAAACATTGCATTTGTTTGATCTTGTTGGAAAATGTAGTTGTCGGAATGGCCTATTTACAGTGAATCAATGGTGCTCTAAATGGACTGGGAAATGGATATTGTATGGATAAAGTAATAACCCAAATAGGAACACTGTCTAATAAATGTTTACACACCATCAAGTCTATAGACATTAAATATCATACACGACAGAATCTTTCTTACCATGTAATTTATCTCAATTTTTTCATCACCTTCTTTTATTTTCTCTTCTAGCTTTACTCACAGACAAGCCTCCCAAACCGTTGTTCCCCATGGAGAATCAGCCAAGTGTTATAGATGTCCAGCTGGGTAAGTCCCCTTCTGGGAATCATCATTCCTAAGCTTGCTCTCTGTTAACAAATGAATGAAATTGTATGAACCAGGAAAGGTTTATTGCCACTGCTATTACATGCGAATCAATTTGTGTCTGCTCATTTATAACCCTGGAATTCGATGCAATAGCAGTTTAAGGAAATGAGTTTGTATTGCATCAAGAAATGTTAATACTAATTGGTTATACTGGGTATTAAGTTTGCAGTATGACAGAGCTTTTAACTCTGTGACTGATAGCTGCACGGGTGTCTTGCATTGATGATTGGTAGAGAAAACTTTTCATGCATGTCAGCTAAAAAAATTTTTGGGAGAGTGTTAACTCCTAGAGACCTAGCACTCCTTAAAATAAAAGACAGCCCCTTACTATAGCCTTTAAAATGATTTAATATTTTTCCAATAACATAATCCGAGGCTATTTAAAACTTGGTTCGGTTGGGATTCTGAATATTTATGAATCATATGATGTTGGGAAAGTAGCAAGTTGATTTATGAATGTGACTGTTTTTTAAAGACAGGAATCAGGACACGAGATGTTGAACCTCTTTTTTGAGTCCTTTACCACACAGCTTTATATTTTAAGAATTGTAAGTTTACAACTCAGAGGCCTACAAGGACCTCTTTGAAACTGTGGCCTTTAATCTAAACCATGTCCTTTAGCATCTGTGAACTTTCATCTACATTGGATTTCGTCCTAGCATTCTAAGAGGACCACAAAAGAACTGAGTAAATATGTTGGAAATATATTAGGCCTATTTGGGATGTATGATTTATTGAAACTTGTGACCATCATAGTACTTACCTATTATACAGCCAGGGAAGATGAATTGTCTCTAATATTTCAATCACTTTGGAAAATTTTATTTCAACTTCTGATCTTTCCATCCAACTTGGACTGTTAGAAGCTTATTTCTACATTGACAAATGAGAGAACATTACATTACTAAGAGCTTATTCATTTTTATGAAGTGAATTGTAGCACATCCCAGTTTTAAAAATAACGCCTTACAGTGTAAACATCGAAACTGCTTCAGCATTTTAAGACAACAAAAGCAACAACCACAAAAAATGGTGGGAAGAGAAAGTAGCAAACATACTGTTGAAAATGGCTAACTAAGCCTTAGCAGATAGTACTTGAAATTGTCAATTGTCATTCTCCCCTACCCTCCATCTTATTAGGGGATGCCCTTACATTTCGTTAGAGCTTAATCTAGTTGTGCTTTCATTGATTTCAACTATCATCTAACCACGGCAAGGTATTTATCATTGGATAAAAATACCTCAAGCTTAGTTTGCGATGTACCAGGTATGTGTAGTACGCGGTGTTTCTTTCTGTTGTGCACAGAGTTACTGTGAGTCAGCACCTACTCCACGGCATAAACAAAAACTCAACAACAACACAAAGTCAGAAGATGATCTCGTATCATTCATTTTCATAGACATCTGAGTGGAGGAATAGTTGAAAACAAGATTCACTCAAATATTTCAAATAGTGCATGAGCTAATGTACCTCTGGCCTCTGGGAGGGGGAATACCCTTTGCTTATACTCTGCCATTAGGTAAAATCCAATGGAAAAATTTGAGAAGGACTGCTCTTAGGCAAGGAGAGAGGTTCTACAGAGGTTACATTTCATTCAGGTTCACTGAGCACCAAACTTGTATGTGCTGTTCAAGACTTCTGCGAGATATCTTTTGTTGAAAGAAATTATAAAAGTTCATGGAAAAATTGAGTTGAACGATAACAGAAACATCCCAACCCAACATTCACTCTGAATAATTACTTAAATCATTCATTTCCAATTTCCATTTGAGGGAAATATTAATTTTTTCTAACCCACGCTTTCAGTTTGTATCACAATTTATAACCACATTATCGACAGAAAGATGAAGGCCACCCAATTTTCATGCCAGAAAGGCTTTTTTTTCTGATATGTTAAAACAACCACATAATTCTGAGGAAGAAAAACAAAGTCAGTGAAACCAGAACGTTTGCATTTCAAGGAGCCCCTGACTGGCTAATTTTAACTGGCTTTAACTTTTTCTACAGTGTTATTTCTTCAGAACTAAAAATCATTGTGTAACTTGTATACACACCTCACTGGTAACGTGGAATAAGAAGCACCATGTTGGAGACCCTTGGTTTTCGTAGGAAATCTACAGCCAGATGTTGGCTTTGAAAGCCTCGGGTGTAAAGAGATTGAGAAGAATAATTGAGGCTATCGGCTACGCCTGTATCTAACTAAAGTGTGCAGAACTCGGGAAGATAATGAAAGTGTCTGGAAATGACTTTCCTTCTGTTGCTAAATTTTAGCTGTTGAGATCCACAAACATGAGCTTTCAATAATGGCACCACATGGCTAAATCCTTCTCTAAGCTTTGATTTCCCACATCCTAACAGTAATTCCATCAGATAAAGGCTGGACTTTCTACTCTGTAAACAGGGGTCTCTATGAATCAGCCATGACTCTATCTATGTCATTGAGTTTGTTTTTTGGTCAAAAGATATCTTGTTCTCCTGAACTGTTCACTGTGGGGGAAGCCAACCACAATGTGAGAAGTCCATTTACCCAAATACCACCCTGCTGTGAGCAGCTCAAAACACATTAGAAGGTCTTGGAAAGCAAAGCACAATTTAGGGAGAGGCCAAGACACTAAACAAGTGAAGAATCAACCTTGGAAGTGATTTCCTCCAGCTTCAGCTACTCTGGCTGATGCCATGGAGTTGGAAAAGAAACCACCAGGAAAAGACTTTTGAAATAAATGACCCAAGAAATCATAAGCAAAGTAAACTGTCATTTGTCACAAAGTTAGAAGTATTTAGCTACACAACAGTAGTTAACCAGAACAAGCATCATTTATATTTTCTCTTGAGCATTCACAGTTCACTTTTTTCTATGAGCAAGAATCCCATGGAGTCATTTTGTGCAAAATGAGAAATATGGGAAACGTTTGAGTATCAGCTTCAAGATAGTTTTGGAAAACATAGTCTGGAATAATTATTGATATGCTTGTTGCAGGCTTGCATTCTTTGTTCAGTTCTATGCATTTTGAAGGCAATTGAGGACACGAACATTTCCAGGAGAAGTACACACACTTCCAGGAACAAAGTTGCCTCAGTACAGATATTGTGTTGTACCTCTAGAGAAAAATAGACATCCTGACTTTCTCCAACAGTGTAATCCATTAGTCATCCACAAGGTTCAAGAAATTTACATACATTTTGGCTGACATAGTGATGACAATTGTGTTCTTGCTTAATTGTGTTCACATTGTAATGCTGAAAGAAGATTAATCTTAACCAAATAGCCATATATTTGAGATGATACACATTATTACAAAATAATCTGGAAACTATTGCTTTTACAAAGCAGGGCATGCAGCTGAAGCAGCACATGATAAAGTATGAAACATAAAGACAAAAGGAGTGCACAAAGTAAACACACACACATTTTTAGACCTAGTGACTTCCATTTGCTTTACTTTTCTGGAGATAAATTTAGCTTCCAATTTGAAGAATAATACTTTACATACAAAAGAGAATTTTCTTTTTAGCAGTTGAAAAGGAATATAGGCTCAAGATATATCCAAGAAAAAATAATAATCCATTAGTTTATTAATATATTAGAGCTTTAATACCAAAATGGTAAAGTATGATAAAAACTTGTGTCAAACTTGAAATGCATTGATGCCATATCAGCTCCATTCCATACACTGCTTTTTAATATGACCCAAATGCATGGTCTACAAAATTAATTCCATTCCTAGAAACAGTGAAAAGGCTATGAATATTGGGGATGCAAAGATCTTAGATATGCTATCAAGTTATAATAAGGAATGTCTTTGAAAAATTTCCTGCTCTACTCACTGACAAAGATAATTTTCTTCTTTGGAATGTCCTAAAACTTAAAATAAATAAGTCAGTCTTGGCCATAAAACAAATATAAACACTTGGTACTTTGCTTCTGTCTTTTTTCCCTGAATTCAGTAATAATTAAGAAGGCCTGACCTCTGAAGGCACATCATTACACAAACAAACAAACACTGCAGGTTAGTGAAGCAGGCCAAGTTAATTGGATTGTCTCAGTTTCCTCAAAATTGCCTAATAGTTGATCTCTAGATGATTCTGATCTGAAATGTAAAATTATTTTTCTTTCCTTCCTATTCTCAGTCAAAATTTATTTCATTTGTACAGGTTATTCAAATTCATATTTCATGATTGTGTTACATTCTACTTGCTCAAACTTTCTCTATGTGTATAAAGAGTGTTCATTTTCATCAGAAATAGATTTCCCCAGCATATCACTTCCTACTGAAAATTATATTAGCTTTCACCTGAGACGACTGAAAAGAGAATAAAGCAAGATACATTTAATGCAATACTCTGGACTAGAAGGAAAATAAAATAAAATAACTGAACCCAAATTAGGAAATTATCATTTCAATTAAATTTATTTATTTAACTTGTTCCACCTAAAATTTTTTATTGAATTGTTTTGGATGCCAAAAGGTTTGTTACTTCTTGGTTATATAAAGGTGAATAAAAATTAGGCTTTGGGACTTATGAGTTATCAAGCTAGAAAAGAAATCAGATACGTAGGCAGAATTAAAATGCAATGTAGTAGCTGTCAAGACAGATTGAAAAAGTGACTTTCTGTGGTAGGGCCTCTTAGATTAGTAGTTTTGTATTACCGTGCTTATACTGAATACAGTGATATATTTCTATAACCTAACTCAAAATACATGATTTATTTTAGAGGCATTAAAAATTGCTAATTGTGTGGCAGTCATGTGCTTATGTTAATTTTATGACTGAAATGTAGGGGTGGAGTCTAACCTGGTAATCTGGAGAAAGTCATTGAGTAGCCAATTAGGCCTCTATGTGGGCATGGCTTTCTCGTGAGACTTCTGGGAAATCGCACAATATTTCCCCCATGAAGATGAGAAGATATCTTCCCCAGTCATTGTGAGTTAGTCTCAGAGACAAGGAATTACAGACAAGATGGCCCTGTCTGAGCTGCTGCAGGAGCCAGAGAAGCCACACAGCCTTGCTTTGATGGAACCAGACCTCTGAAGTTGGAGAAGCCCAGGGGAGACTCCTGCCAGTGATGAGTTGCTTCGGCAACCACTGGATGCCTGCCGGTGCCAGGACTCCACACCCACTGACCTGTGACTTCGTTAGTCAGAAGGAGCCTTTATAGACTGATATCAGGCATATGGGTTAATATCGGACTTATGACTTTGTACTGGACTGTATTGGGATGCTTTCTTAATGGCCTATTTCTTATATCCATATGCGTGTCTATGTAATTTGTTCCTCTAGTCTACCTAGACTGACACAAATGCCTTGGTATTCTTTTTACAAATTATACCTTTCTCACCATTTGCTTCAACATAAAAAAACACTAAAAATGAAAATCCATGATACCTTGAATTTTTTCATTTTAAAAAAATGAATCATCTCTTTCTCAAACTGACAAAGATCAAAAGGCCAAATCAAGTCAACACCCTAAACTTATTGTCAATGCACAGAGCAACAAAGGTAATTTAATTAGTGAGAGTAATGACTTAATGTATGCACGATATGTAGACTACTGGAACCCATAGATATCAAGTCCATTCTAGAGCTTTAAATATTAATGGGAGCCATCTCTTTCTTCCATGGAATAGCTGGTGAGTTCGGACTGCATATATTTTAAGTTAGTAGCCAAATGCTTAATCACTGTGTCGCTGGGGCTTCTGTTATGGTGGTAGCCTGGCATTTCACTGTATTTTTGTTTCATTATCTCTTTCCTTTTAGCTTAACTAACTCCATGAAACCTTTCCCATGATCCTGAATAATGGAGGGCTTTGGAAAGGAGGGAGGGTTTCTTGACCTCACCCAGCTTTTTTTTTGGCATGCAGTTTGGGAAGTATGGTCATGGCAGCTTATCGAGATTCTAAGGTTAGTGAATTGTTTCCAAGCGAGCTGGCTAATCACAATAACAGGCATGAGTTTAGCATGGGCTACTCTAAACTACCAACTATTCCATTGCCCAGATTTTACAATATGAGCTTTAGTTACAGCTTTGAAACATCTGAGCCATCTTTTCCCTAAGAATTGGGGGCAGTGTTATTGCTTAAGATTGTAATTTATTTCCTTATTTTGTCTGAGTTTCTATAATTTAACTGTATTTGTTAAAAATTGATTACTTTGTAGCTTTTAAGGATTAAGAGAAAATATAATCAGTATTTTACTGTAATGTAGTAAGTTGATTTTCAGCCTTTCAGGAATAAAAAGATTTGGGGCCAGTCTCCTTTGAAGATATTGGTGTTTGGGGAGTTGTTGGGGCTTATATCCTACTAAGATATTGATATCAATGTGTTGTCTCATCATAGCTTTTTGTAATGGGAGATCACAATTTCACAAATGGAATCAAATTTATGGAGAAGTCATGATGTACTAGGCACAATTTGTACATATAGTCTTTTATTTATTTCTAAGCTCCCAGAGTAGTAAACATTATTGAACCATCTACCAATTTAATAAAACAAAACCATATCAGTTGATGATGAGTCAATTCCAACTTGTGAAGCCCCTGTGGGGTGGTGCTGGGGTCTACTTAGCTGCAAACTACAGAGTCAGTGGTTCAAACCCACAAGCTACTCTGTGGGAGAAAGGCGAGGCTGTCTACTCCTGTACAGATTTTCCATCTTGGAAATTTTCCATCCTGTCCTACACTGTCCTATCTGGTTGCTGTGAGTTGGAATTGACTCGACGGCAACGGCTTTGGTTCTTGTGATCTTTTGGAAGTACATCACAAAGCCTGTCTTCTAAGGTGCCTTTGAGTGGATTCAAACTTCCAAACTTTCCACTCATTTCCAGGCATTTAAATGCTTGTGTCAGCCAGGGTTACAATTAGTGTAGTAGAGAGAAGTTAAATAATATTTATTATTGCTATAATATTAGTAGTAGCAGACAGACCTGTCATTTACTGATTGTTTCCCAAGTATTATATTAAGTACTTTGTGTGAAATATTTTATGTCATCGCCCAACAATGCATTAACTAAATAAAACTGTTTACTCTAGTTTTTAATACCTTAATTAAAATATTGTTCAATATAAATGCATTTGAACTTAAGGTCTATATTTCAGTGGCTTTTAATATATTGACATAGTTGTGCAAGTACCAGTACAATCAATTTTAGGGATTGTAAAACTCCCCATACTTGTTAGCTAATACTACTCGGTATTCCCAATTTCTAAACCCACCTACTCCCAGCTCCAGGAAACCAATAAAACATAGATTCGATGATTCTGGACATTTACTAAAAATGTGAATAAATATAATATATGATCTTTTGTGATATCTTATGCTTATTACAATATTTTCAGTGTTCTTCCAAGTTGTACTTTGTACTTCAGTTCTTTTTATTGCTGAATATCATAGCAGATTTTATGTATCTGTTCATAAGTTGTTGGAAATATTTTTTGGACATTCAAGTTGTTTTTACTCTTTGATTATAAAGAAAAATGCTGCTACCAACAGTTGTGTACAGGTTTCTGTAAGGACATATTTTTTATTTCTCTTCAGTATGTACAAGCAATATTCTTTTTGGGGGGAGGGGAGGCATCACTGCCCTGGTGCGAGTAGGAAGCCCAGCCCAGCTGCTGCTGGATTTGAACTGCCAACTCTGTGGGCTGCAGTCCCACACACAATGACTACACCACCAGAGCTCAACACCTCAAGCAATATTCTTACTAGTGAAGCTTGTAGGTCAAGTTGTAAACTGTTTAACATTTTAAGGCACTGTAGGACTAGTTGACAAAGTGGCTCCAGTATTTTTCACTCCCAACAGTGTATATGAGAACTCCAATTTCTTCCTGTTCTCACCAACACTGTTACTGTCTATCTCTATGATTCCAGTTTTCTGCATAGAGAATTCATATCTCATTGTGGTTTTATTTGCACTTCCTTAGTGGATAATGCTCGTAAGTGTCTTTCCCAATGGCCATTGCCCATTTATACTTCCTTTGAGAAATGCCTATGGCCTGTTTTTAAATTAGGAAATTGCACTCAGAGAAGTTATATAGGAAATTGCAATCAAATAAGTTATATAACTTACTCAGGCTAATAATAAATAATATTACTAAAATTGGTAATCTTCGTCCTTTCCATAAAGCCTGTTAATATTAGCACTGCTGTTTACACAGTCCTTTCTTTTTTAAAAAAGGCATCCTATTGGGGGCTCATACAACTCTTATCATAATCCTTACATGCATCCATTGGGTGATTCACATTTGTATATGTGTTACCATCATCATTCTCAAAACACTTGCTTTCCACTTGAGTCCTTGGGATCAGCTCTTCATTTCCCCCCTTCCCTTTTGAGCCCTTGATAATTTATAAATTATTATTTTGTTGGCTGAGCCCCGGTGGCGTAGTGGTTGAGTGTGGGAGCCAGAGCCCATAAATAGATGCAGTGGCACCCCCTTGCAGTGGGGTTGCTGGGAGGAGAGGAGCTAGTCAAGTACAGTGTGGCCACAATGAGGTATGTAACTTTCCTCTAGTTCTCAAATGCTTCCTCCCACCCACTATCATGATCCCAGTTCTACCTTGCAAATCAAGCTAGACCAGGGGATGTACACTGGAGTTGGAAGCATGGGGAATTCAGGACAGATGATCCCTTTAGGACCAGTAGTGGGTATGATGATACCGGGTGGGCAGAGCGAGGGTGGAGTGGAAGGGAGTAATCAATTGCAGGGATCTATATATGATCTCTCTGGAGTACAGACAGCAGGGAACTGGGTGCAGAGACACATCAGACCGAGTATGATATAAAAAAGTAATAACAATGTGTAAATTATTAAGGGTTCATGTGAGGGGGGAGGGCAGAGGAAGGGTAAATATTGGAGCTGGTACTGGGGGGCTAAGTGGAGTGGATATTTCAGAGGTGATGATGGCAATAGGTGTGCAAATGTGGTGTGGATATAATTGACGTATGTGTTGATCATGATGAGAGTTGTATGAGGCCCCAATAAAATGATTTTTTTAATTCCAAAAATTAAAACTGATTTTACTGGGGGGAAATTGGCAGGTAGGTATTTATACTTCATAATTTGACTAGAGAAATCAAGAAATCCATCCATGTCATTCAAGGATGGGAAGGATATATTAGAGGTCAAAATATAAATTATATAACTCACTACTGCTTAAATGAACTAGGACTATATCACCTATATTCCCCAGCTGCATTTTCTGTCTCTATTGACACCAACATCATCAGTATTTGCAGTTCTTACTAGCTCATATTCTAGACCCTTTTAATGAATGGAGAAAAGATACCTTTAAAATATCCCAAAGAGAAAAACAAGCAGTAGATTTGGCTATCTTTAAACATGCAACATAAACTTGAGGCAGGTGGCATGGGGCAGAATAATTCATACACTCCACTTCAAACTAAAATATGATACTGTATATAAATAAAAACAAATTTCATCTTATAAGTAAATTTTAGAGAATTGTCATCTGGTTTCAGCCAGTTTTAATTGTCATCGTTCTTAAGATAGAATGGTGGCTTTGCACCATGTAGGTAATTCTCTTGATTATATCCTATATTTATATAAGCATAGTTTGGATTTTAGAAGATCTTTTGCTTCTTTATAAATAACTCCTTCCAAGGTCATCTTTTAACACATGGTGCTGATAAAACTGTATATCGATCTACAAATGAAACAAGATTCATACCATATGGCTTATACCAAAACTTACTCAAAATGGATTGCAGACTTAAAAGTACAACCTAAAACCATGAAGATTATTTTTCAAATAGAGGCAAATGTAGACACCCTAATACAGAGCACAATGCACTGTCAAATTTACATGAGGCTGGACAAGGAACAGAAAGCATACTAGAAGGCTGAAACCTTTTAAAAAGTGATGTTCATAAAAATACATTTATGCATATCAAAAAACCACTAGCAAAGTAAAAAGATAATCTACAGACTAGGGTGGGGCGAATTTAGCACTGATATATTGAACAAAGGATTAATCTCTAAGATTTAGAGAAAAGTGTAACATCTCAATAACAAAAAGACAAATGATCTAATTTTTAAAATGGACACAGGACATGAACAGACACTTCAGAACAGAGAATATTCAGGTGGCCGAGAAATGCATGTAAAATCAACGAGCTCTCATCTCAACCCAGAATTAAAACTAACATTAAAAAAATGCTGATAAATGTTTGTGTGCAGACATGAACCTTTTGTTGATCTCTGTATAGCACATACATTTTCTGAGGCTATGGTTTGTATTTTTCCATCTCTTATGAATGAACAGAAATTCTTAATTTTTCATCTTTTCCTTTATTGTAATGTACTTTGTGTCCTGTTTAAGAAATATTTGCTTAATTTTGTTCTCTTTGTTTGCTTTTCTCATCTTTTCCCCTTAACATGTTACTGGTTTTTCTTTTCCTCTTTGGTTGATGACATATCTCAAAATAATTTTTGGGGGGGGGAGAAAATTAGAGTTAGTATTATTGAAACACTTTTTGCTGATTTGGAAGAATTCATATTTTGTTTGGGCTTTTTAAAAAATTATTTATTGTGAATTGCATAAAAGTTACAGAGCATATAATTGATTTTACATTTAGTAATTTGTACACATTTTGTTTCATCTCATTCATTGTAATCCTCTCAATATAATATCATTTATCCCAGTTCCTCCCTCTGTTTCCTGTTTTTATACCTTCCTTTTTCCTACCCTTCTAAATTTTGTCTGTGAATACAAGCTGCTCTTTTGATCTCATAAGGTTGATTATTCTAATGTGTTTGTACCTCACTAGTGTTATTGTTCTCCTTATAGACCTGTCTGTTGTTCGGCTGATATTTGACTTACTGGATTGAGTATAATTCCAGACTGGAATCATGGTGATTAAAGACCAGAATATCAAAAGTTACACTAGTCTCTGTCTGACCAGGAAGCCTGATCTCTGATGATTTTTCGTTTTAGAACACATTTTCTCTCACTCTATCCAAGACCTTCTAATGTGATATCTTTGAGAACACTTGGTAGTGATAGCCAGTCTGACTCTAGTTTTTTTGTCTCAGAGTCATAGAGACACATATTGATTCATAGCATTTATTACAATCCCCGCATTTTAACAGCACTCTTCTCCTTTGCTCCGATGTTTACTGTTTCAATACTTCCGTCTTTCCTATGGCTTCTTGCCTTCTGCAAATGCAGGGTTTTCTTTTATCATATGTAGTTGGTTGTTCTAGGGAATGTTTGCCTGTCTAATTTTATTGTTGACATTGAAGACTAATTTTTGGCTGAAAGTTGAGCCATGGAAATGACTTAAGTAGCTCTAAAATGACTAAGAGTCATAGTCTTAAGAGTTCATCTAGTCTATTTAGACCAATAAGCTAGAGAAATAAGAACTGTAACACAAATAGATATATGTGTTAGTCTGGGTAGAGTAGAAAAACAAATTAATAGTGATTCATATGTGAATAATAGAGCAATTGAATATTGAGAAAACACCCAAACCCAGTTCAGACCAAGTTTGTAAGTCCAATATTAGCCCATACGTTCTATACCAATGTACAAAGTCCTCTTCAGACTCACAAAATATATGCAATGATGCCAAATGCAAGACGATCACAGGCCAGTGAGTTGGAAGTCTTATAGGTTGGAAGTCTTGTGAATCCAGTGGCATTATAAGCATCTCAGCACTGGCAGGGGGCTGTACATGGCTTCTTAGACTCCAGAAGTCTGGTTGCATCAAGGTAGGTCCATGTGACTTCTCCAAGTCTCAGAGCAGAGCACAGTGTGTCCTGTCAGTAGAGTGTCAAGGAGTGAGCAGAGAGAGTGTTTCTCATCTCCAAGGATGGAAATACAGGAGTTCCCAGGAGTTCCACATGGAGACTTCATTGATTATATGTTGATTGACAGGCTCCAGCCCTTGACTTGTAATCCTCTCAAATTGACACCAGATTATGTAACTACCGTATTGTCCATACATGCGAGTACTATTCACAATAGAAATAACCTAAATACCCAACCTCAGATGAATATATAAACAAACAACGAGATACCAGGCAATGTCAAAGAATATCAATGAATCTGGGAAAGACATAAAACATGGATAAACCTGTGTATATTATGCTGAGTGAAATTAGTCAATCACAAAAAGACCAATACTGTATGTGAACACTACTATCCTTAAAAAGTAAAGAAAATGTCTCCTCACAGAAAGAATCATTCTTTGTAGGTTAACGAGGAGGAAGGGAATCAGTAACTAGAGGGGCTCACTCACTGCCATCAAATCAGTGTCTACTCTAATTGACTGGATAAAACAAGATAGAACTGCCTCTGTGAGTTTCTGAGACTGTAACTCTTTACAAGAGTGGAAAGTGTGTCTTTATCCCAAGGAGCAGTTGGTGGTTTCAAACTCTGTACCTGACAGGTTGCAGCGCAATTCTCAATCATGATGTCAACAGGACTCCTAACTAGGGGGAAGATAATGGAATTTTTGCATAATTTTTGAAGCCCCCTAATATTAACTCTGATGAAGGGAAAGACAATAGACAATAGGGGTAAATCAGCACAAAACAGGCAAGACAGAGGAAGACACATGGAGGAGCACAAGAGCTCGAAGGAATGAAGGCAAATTTTTCTACATAGACAATCTTGAAATTCTGATAGGATCCAGCCTTGCCTTAGTTGAGCCCATTGTAATTATCCTGCCAATTCCTCTTGAAGGTCTTCCACTTTTCCCTGATCTTTTGCTAACTCTACATAATGAAACAGCGGAATGGTAGGGGTTCTTTCTAATAGTAACACTTCATATTAATGTAGCATATTTTGCCAAAGAGCTCAAAATATTTTAGGCACCATTAAATTAATTTCATTGATAGTTCTGTAAAGTAGAGAAAACATAAGTTATTATTAACTATTGGCAAATGTGGAAATTAAGTTCTTATGTGACACCTACAGGCAATTTAATTAAAAATATTAGTGAGAAATCAGCTAGAACAGTGTTCGATGAGTTATTATTAGCCTGGCTATTATTCATATTAGTTAGTTCAGATGTGCTGTGACTGCTATTATGGAAGTACATACGTAGGAGGAATGACAAATACACTCATGTCTGGCTGTATTGTTACTTTCTTTATCAACATATCATTTAGCTTATTAACATAAGGAAAGCAGTTCTGATGAATGACCCCCCCTTAGTTAATCAAAATGGAAAGTTTTTAACTTTACAAATGAGCACAGTGTGCTTGTACTATTTGATTGTCAGTGTCAATGCTGGAGATTCTGTTTTGTTGTCACATCCTTATAATGTGCAAAGGGATTCCCTGGTTAAAGCTCTTGGCTACTGGCAGAAAATGAGAGATTAGAGTTCAAGCAGCGCTATCTTTGAAGAAAGTCTTGGTGAACACTTCCAAAAGAACAGTCATTGACCTGAGTACAACTACTATAATCAGCTGTATAGTGCTCTCTGTGTGATAGCAAGCCTCTTCATGATCTCCCCTTTGACCCATTTTAAATTTCTTCCAGTTTTCTTTTTATATATTTCCTGGGTTTTTTTCTATTGAAGTTTTTCTCTGTTTTATTTTGTCATTATTGTTGGGATTTTTGTTTGTTTCCTGATTTAGTTTTGTATATTTTTCCACATATGAAATGCATGCTAGGTAAATCTATAGAGATAAGAACTGGCTTAATAATAGCCTAAGGAAATGGCAGAGGAGATTAGGGAAAATGAAGAGCTGACAATAAAAACTACCAAAAGAAGGTGTTCTAAAATTGATTGTAGTGATGATTGCACAATTCTTCTTGATATGATTGAACAGATTCTATGTTATGTGAATTATATACAAAACCAACACAACAGCAAGAGACAGCCATTGAAAACCCAGTGGAACACAGTCTCTGACACACAAGGGGTTGTCATTAGGCAGAGACTCAATAATAGCTATTTTTTATTTATTTTTAGGGGCCATCACTGCTCCCTGGTGGTCATGAGAGCTACCCAGTGCTGCTCCTGAGAGCTGCCACTGGATTTGAACCGCCAAGTCCGCGGGCCGCAGTCCCGCACTCAACCACTTATGCCACCAGGGCTCAGCCTAATAACAACTATTTTTTAATGTACACCTAACATAGCAAATACAGGCAATAGTAGTGGACATGGGTTATAATTTGCAGATGACAAGAGGGAGGCCCTACATTTATGTAATGTGTACAAATAGCTCAGTAGTTCTGAATGTCCTATTTGTCTAGAGCAAGTACATGGTTATATGAATTCATTAGGCTTTTTTATTTTTTGACATTCTATTTGATTGTTATTATATCTGTATATACCAATATGTAGTTCTATTAGTCATCTTTAAACTCTCTTCTTCAAAGGAATTGTACATTATGCTTTATGTTTTCTTTTCAATGTTACAACCCCTTTCCAGTGATATTTGTTCTCAGCAGAAAGGAACAATGCTATTTATTTTATTTTTATGGATATAAAAACTAGTGTCATATCCTAAATCACTAAGAAAACAAACCAAGGTCATTTAATTTTAAATGTCTAATGTTTCTTCCCATATATTTCAGAGTGTTTCTTTATTTTTATCCTTTGCCTTTTCCCCCCATTCTGAGAAGAGATTCCCTTGCATTTTTCTGCATTTAAATTGTCCACCTCCTCTCTTGTTTCCTATATGTTTTGTAACCATCAATTATCGCTTCTATCTACTACATTTGTAGTACTGTGTTCCATCATCAATGTACACTAAATTCTATTTCATCTTAAGTAAATATATATATACATATATATGTAAACATCTCTTTCCTCCAACATGCTTTATCTTTTACAACTTTTTTCTAAGTTTGAGATACCAAAGTGAATTGGATATATTTCTGTAGTTCTGGAAGTCATGCCACTGGTATTTCAAATACCAGCAAAGTCACTCATAGTGCACAGGTTTCAGCAAAATTTCCAGATTAAGATAGACTAGCAATATAATTTTGAAATAAATAGAGTTTATGAAGGTATGTACATATATTTCTAAGTTTAGTTTTAAAGAAGCAGATGAACATTGGGCCTCTACTCAAGTATTCCCTCAATGCAAGAACACTTTGCTCTAATAATCCAGCACTCTGAGATGCTCACCTTCCCTATATGATCACTGAAAGCAAAGTGGGTGCATAAGCAAATGTGAAGAAAACTAGTGGTGCCTGGCTATCAAAAGTTATAGCATCTGGGATCTTAAAGGCTTGAGGATAAACAAGTGGCCATCTAGCTGAGAAAAAAAAAACCCACATGGAAGAAGTACACCAGCCTATGTGATCATGAGGTATCCATGGGAATAGATATCAGGCGTCAAAGACCCAGATCAAAAAAATTATAATGTGAATAGATGAGGGGTGGGGGAGTGCTGAGTGGAGGTCCAAAGTCAAATTGTAAGCAATTGGATATACCATTACAGAAGGGTTGTGGGAAGAATATGGGCCAATCAGAGGGCAGTACAGTATGATGAAACATGTAGTTTTCCTCTGGTTCTTTAATGCTTCATCCCCCCTCGACTAGCTTGATCCCAATTCTACCTCACAAATCTGACTAGACCAGAGCATGTACACAGGTACAGATAAGAGTTGGAAACACGGGGAACACAGGACAGATATACTCCTCTGGACCAATACTGAGAGCAGCCATACCAGGATGGTAAGGGAAGGTGGGTGAAGAAAAAGAGAACCGATCACAGTGACCTACTGTAACCCCCTGCCAGGGGAATGGACAACAGAAAAGGGAGTAAAAGGATACATCATACAGTGCAAGACACGAAAAAAATAATTTATAAATTTTCAAGTGTTCATGAGGGATGGGGGAGCTGGGAGGGAGGGGAAATAATGAGGAGCTGATACCAATGGCTCAAGTAGAAAGACAATGCTTTCAAAACGATGGTGGCAACATATGTACAAATGTGTTTGTAACAAGTGATGAATGGATGGATTGTGATAAAAGTTGTATGAGCCCCCTATATAGTGATTTTTTTTCATGTAAATCTTAGGAAAAGTACTGGAAAATTATCAGATACAGTGCTAAAAGATGAGCCTCTCATTCAAAATACAACTATAGAAGAGATACTTTCTCAAAGTAGAGTTTATTTGAATGATGAGGAGGACAGAATGATGAGGAAAAACTATGGGCACCTTTATGTGTTAACTTGTTCTTCCCTTTGGGTTTTCTAACTCTCAAACCTTCTGTATTTTATTATAATTTGCTTTGACTTTTTGAGCCTTCTTTGAAATGTTCTGTTCAGTTCTTTCGCATTATCTTTTGTTTCATTTGCTTGATGAAATTATGTGGGATCAGGATTAGAGGACATTTTAAATGCAGATGTCACAGCCTTGCTTGATGGAAATAAGATGGCTTTAAAATTCTTTCTGATGAAGATCAAGAATTCCAACCTTCATTTTGAATTCCAACTCTGTGCAAAGAACAGCACGATCACAACTGGGCCAACAGGTAGCATTATGATAAATGAAGAATAGTTTGATGGTGTCAAGGATTCATAATCAGTGTTCATGAAAGCAGCAATCAAGATCAAAGGATGCATTGCCTTGGAGAAAGCTGCTGCAGAAAATCTCTTTTATGTGTTGGAAAGAAAAGATATTACTTTGAGGATGAGCCCCATCCAAGCCATTCTGTTTTGATCAGATCATATGCATGTGAATGGTGGACATTGAATAAGAAATATTAAAGAATAATTGATGTTTTTGAATTGTGATACTGGTCAAGGACATTGAAAGTACCATGGATTGTCAAAAAAACCCCAAACAACTCCAGTTTTGTAGAAATACAGACAGAATGCTACTCAGAGGCAAGGAAGGTGAGATTTCATCTCATCAATCTTGGACTGTTGTCCCAAGAGGATAGTCCCTGGAGAAGGATATCATGAGTGGTAAAGAAGAGGGCCAGTGAAAAGAGAAAGACAGAAAGAAGTGGCACAGTGGCTGCAACAATGGGCTCACACCTAAGAAAATGTGTGAGGATGGTGCAGGATTGGTTGGTGTTTCCTTCTGTTGTCCGTGGGATCACTATGGGTAAGAATGAATTTGACAGCACCTAACATTTGCCAAGCTGAAAGAACTGAAGAAAAAAATTAAGCTTGATTTGTAATGTTGAATGAGTCTTTGGGAAAAAATATTGAATGACACTATCAAGGGAAGATGAGAGTTATAAATTATACAGTTACCGAACCTAAAAGAATTGGTTCATGTTCAATCATCCTAGGAGGTAGCATATAATCAAGAATCATTATTATTGAAGAAAGAAATCTAATTTACACTGAACACTTGGTGAAAGACTAAGGTTCCAAGAACCCACAGAACACCAACAAAGGAAATGCTGGAAGTACTCACTAGATAAGCCAAGAAATTTGCAAGAGAGCTACGTGGCCAAATGACAAGAAGGGATACCATATTCCTGCCCATTTCAATGAAAGGTGATTCTATAAAATTCAGAAATTAAAAAGCAATATTACTAAATCACATCCAAATAAAATGAAACTAAAGATAATTTTTAAATAGTTGTAGCAGTACAAAAGAAATTTAAGTTGGATTCAGAAGAGAACATAGGACAAGGGACATCACTGGTGATGTAAGATGTAGACTGCGTCACAGCAGATATGACAAGAAAAATATTTACCTGTGTTTTATTAACTATGCAAAGACACTTCACTGTGTGAATGATAACAGTTTATGGATAACATTGCGAAGACAATTGAGTAGTATCTCCAGCACTGCATCCATTTGTTGTGTTTTTTTGTTTGTTTGCTTTTTGGGAAGATCACTGCCTTCTGGTGGTTGTGGGAGCTACCCAGCCTTGCTCCAGGAGAGCTGCTGCTGGATTTGAACTGCCAAGCTCTTATGGGCCACAGTCCTGCACTCAACCACTACGCCACCAGGGCTCGGCCCCTGTTGTGTGTTTTATACCTCAGCATTTTCAAATTGAAATGCCTTGTAACTAGATCAATAATCAGGAGCATGCTACAGAGAGACAACTTTGGTTTTCTTCAAAGGTTTCCTTTTACTTGGAGTCAAAATCAATGCCTAAGGAAGCACCATTCAAGAAATTGTGTGACATATTACATTGGACAGACATAAAAGATCTCTTTAAAATGTTAAAAAGCTAAGATGTCACATTGAAGACTAAGGTGGGGCTGACCCAAGCCATGTTATGTTAAATTAACTCATGTGCATGGGAAAGCTGAACAATGCACAAGGAAGACTGAAGAAGAATTTATGTCTTTGAATTGTGTTATTGTCTGTTGTTGCTATATGCGATTGTGTCAGTTCTGAACCACTGCGCCTTTTGCAGAGCAGAACAAAACATTACCTGGCCCTGTGCCATTCTCAATATTGTTCTCATGCTTGAACCCATTGCTGCAACCATGGTGCCAATCTATCTTGTTGAAGGTCTTCCTCTTTCTTGCTGTCCATCCCCTTTACCAAACATGAGGTCCTTCTCCAGGGACTAATCTCTCTAGACAACATGTCTAAAGTAAGTTCGACAGGTCTCCTCACTGTCTTTGTCTCAAAGGAGCACTGTAGCTCTACTTCTGCCAAGAAGATCAATGTGGACTTTCAGTAGCCCACACTACTTTCCGTATTGTGGCATTGGCAAAGAATATCGAATATATCACAAATTGCTATAAAAACAAATCCATCTTGGGATTAGTACACGCGGAATGTTCTTTTAGAAGGTTGTATGGGGAGATTTTATCTCATGTACTATGGGCATGTTAGCAGAAGAGAAAAGTTTCTGAAGAAAGACATCGTTTTTTAAAAGAACATGATTAGGGTGAGAAAGGAAGACCCTCAATGAAATGGATACAACAACAGGCTTAAAATAGCAATGATTTTGAGGATGGGACAGGACCAGGTAGTGTTTTATTTTTTTTCTTTTTTTCATCCTGCCTTCTTATCTTCATCGTCAATATAATTCCTACCATGTTTAAACATTCTACTTACTCAGAATCTTCTCTATCATTGTTTTGACAACTTCAGATTAAACTCTTATATGTCCCACTGAGACAAGTACTGCAATTGGTTCTAAATCAGTCTTTTCATTTCCAGTCTTATACATATGTAGTCAACTCTTATCATTATAACCAGTTAGATGTGGAATTATAAGTCTTATCATTTAACACTCCTTATTCAATTGCTTCAGTAACTTCCAATTACATACCTAGAGAATAAAACACTAAACCGGACCCTGGTCACTGCTTGTCTTATACTCTTTTGTCTATCATCCTTAGAAAATATCTAAACTGAGCTATTACTTCTCAAAGCTGGCTTGTTTGGATTTATGTAGTTGAGGTACAAGAGACTGTAATGTACTTTTTATACTAGATCCTTCTTAAATATATATTATTTGAAAATGGGGGGCTTATTTTTTTCACTATTTCTTAGTGTCAATTGACTTACATAAGCCATATTTGGCCTACTGGCCCCTTTTTAGAAAAAAAATTCAGCAACTCCTTCGCAATTAAAACTTTTGTATGAGAACCCATAATCTATAATCCAGTGTAGGGATCTAGTTTGAAGTCTCCCCAGATTGTTCAGTGCCCCTCCAAGAGTTATACCACCCACTTTGAAAAACATTTTGATGAAATCAGTTTTATTTGTAATTTATTTCATTGTCTCTCTGCTTTATTAAAAGTATTTCATATTAGGGGTAGTACAGATTGGGGACCCAAAGCCCATCAATAGGTGAGGTGACATCCTTTTGCAGAGGGGTTACAAGGAAGAGATGAGTCAGTTAAGATACAGGGTAGGAACTATGAAATATGCAACCTTCCTCTAGTTCCCATGCTGCCTCCCACCCACTATCATGACCCCAATTCTACCACATAAATCCAGCTAGACCAGGAGATGTACAGTGAAGTTGGAAACATGGGAAACTTAGGATAGATGATCCATCAAGACTAGTGATGGGAGTGGTAATATCAGGAGGGTGGAGGGGTGGAGGAATGGAGAGTGAGAGCCAACTTCAGGGATCTACACGTAGCCTCCTCTCTGGGGCACGGACAACAGGGAAGTGAGTGTTGGGACACATTGGACGGTGTACAGGATGAAAAAATAATTTGTACATTACTAAGGGTTCAAGGGGAAGGGGGGGAGGAAGGGTAATATAGGGAGCTGATAATGGGGACCTGGAGGGAGGGAGAATGTTTTGAGAGTGACAATGGCAATGGGTGTGTAAAAGTGGCCTGAATACAACTGATGTTGTTAGGGATTGTGATGGGAGTTGTAGGGACCCCCCCAATAAAATGATTAATTTTTTTTAAAAGTGGGGGAGAGGAAAGGGGAGGTTTTTTGTTTTTTGTTTTTTAAAGAAGACCTTGTATCAAGGGCTCAAGTGGAAAATATTGGGAAATGTATGTGGAAATATGTGTGCAAATGTGCTTGATACAAATGATGTACTGGATGTTGTAGTAGCTGTAAGAGCCCCCAATAAAATTAAACAAAACAAAACAAAACAAAAAAAAGTATTTCATATTGTAGACCTTCAAATTTAGTTATTTGATGCACCTAGAGTCAGATTTGCATATAGTGATAAGTAGGGCATCAACTTCATTCCTCTGCATATGGAAATCCAGTTGTGCTAACACTATTCTTAAAGAGATGATTATTTCTCTGTTGAAGTGAGTTGAACTGAGCCCTCTGTATTGCTGTGTAAACTGAGTAGCTGTTATATTCCTTGGAGCTATATATATCTATCCTCATATATGTGTATATATAACCATAAGTGCCCTGGTTTTGTTTCTCTTTTAACCCATTCTTAATTATTTTATGCTTTTTAATGGATTGAAATATGTAACCAATGTCACTGTACAAGTTGTACAGAAATTGTTAAATGAGAACATATAATCTTTTGTGTAAACTTTCACTGAAAACACACAAAAAATGTATTTGAAAAAATTCAGTTCAATCCTGCACCATTCTCAGAATCATTCCTAAATTTGTGTAGTTGCAGCCATTGTGTCAATTCATCTCATTGAGAAATCTTTTTTCTCACCATTCTCTTTGCCAAAAATGATGTCCTTTTCCAAAGTCTGGCAACTCCTGATAATATGTCCAATGTATAAGAGATTAAGTCTCACTACCCTGCCTTAGGATGGAATTATACCTTTTTTTTTGGTGGGGGGAAGACATGTAATTTGATTGGGATTACATTGTCCTTTCATATCATTTTGAATAGTATTTTCAACATAATAGTAGTAAGCCTTCAATCCACTGGCATAGATACTTTTGTTTATTTAAATAGTCTTTATTTTTAAAAGCAATGGTTTTTAGTTTTTACTCTACAGTTTTTTACCTGCTTCTAAATGTATTGCTAATTATTTTACTTTATTTTCTGTTGAAATGGAATAATTTCTTTTTTTACAGTCTTAATTGCAGATGTACAGAAATACCACTGATTTTTGTGTGTTGGACCCTGTAATTATGCTGAATTAATTTACTTGCTCTAACAATAGTCTGGCATATTCTAGGATTTTCTTGATTAAGATCATGCTATCTATGACTAGAGAAGATAGTTGTCTGTTTTCTCAATGTGGATGTGCTTTTGTTGCTGTTGTTTCCCTGACCTAATTGTTTTAGCTTGAAGCTCCAGTACTGGATTAAATAGAAGTGGTCAAAATAGGAATCTTCTTGAAGAACTATTTTTTTCAGTTTTCACCACTGAACATATTAGTTATGGTTTTGAAATCTGGCCGCCATGTACAGTCTTTCTCATATTGAGGAGGCCTTTAGTTTCAAGTTTACAGTACTTTTTCATTATGAAAGGAGTTACCATATCTTATGAATTCTTCTATCTCAGCATGCATAGTGTTCAATTGTATGTTTATTTATCAATATGTCTGTCTCCTTTAGTAGTCTGTGAGTTTGATACTTAGATACTTGCAAAATTAGTGTGGGGTGGCCGCTGTTTTAGCAATAACAACAAATCACACAACATCAACCCAAGGCAGATTCATATGAGGTAGATGTCAGACATGCCTCTACCCTTCAACTTTCTCAACTAATTCTGATAGCAACCATCCCTCTCACAGCACTTTACTTCTCTGTTGAGTTTCATACTTCATTAAAAATGGCCACCCGGGCTTCACAGATCATGCTCATGATTTTGAAGTTTATTGGGGTAATTAACAATGACAATTCAGAATGAGAAATATTCAGCACACCGTTTTTTATTTGGGGGGTGCATCACTGCCCTCTGGTGGTCGTAGAGCTACCCAGCCTTGCTCCAGAAGAGCCACTGCTGGATCTGAATCGCCAAGCTTGTGGGCCGCAGTCCCACACTCAACCACTACTCCACCAGGGCTCAGCCCCCAGCACACTGTTTTTAAATCAGGACAGCTTCTACCCAGTAATCTCTACAGGTAGAACTTTCTCTGATCCTTGACCTCACAATCATGAGGCACCTCAGTCCCTCCCTTGCTGATAAATGCCCAAAGAGTATGCTATTTTCCACAAGCTTGAACTAGGCAAGGCTCAGCTTTAGTTTAACTTTGTGAACAGCGAACCCAACTCCTCTAATTAAGTGTCTACAAGCACCCTACTCTTCAGGTGAGTCTCCTGCTCAAGGCCCTTATTTCACTCCTTCCATGGGCCCCAAAGCCCGGTGTTCTGCCCTGTGCTCGGGCTCCCAGAGTGCCTCTACTATTCCTCCAGTGTACCAATTATCTCTTGGATATCTGGGTCCGCAGGATGCACACCACTCCTATTTTGTTGTTGTTGTTGTTTGTTTTGTTGTTGTTGTTTGTTTTGTTTTTGTTGTTTTTATCTCATTCTTATTTTGGAAGTGACTTATTCTATACATAGAGTGATAGCAAAATTGACCAATCCCCACATTACATTTCCAAGTTTTTGCCATAACAATTAATCCAGTTAAACACTAACAGCTGAATCATGCAATTATATAAGAATCTGCCCCCACCTTACCCAAACCCATCAGAAAAAGTTAAAAAAAACACCAAAGTAGCACCGTCCCACCGTTTTCCCCACCCAATGATTTGGAGTGAGTTACCATGGCTATGCAAATTGAAGCTCCTTTCACAAAGTGATTCCACTGCCAGACCCAAAAGCAGTGTGCATTACATCCAATCTCATCTGATTGTCTGGAGTTCAGCTACATGGCCATTATAATTTCAAGGAAAGATGAAAAATGTGGAGGAATACATAAATATGGGTGAGCATTGACTGCCCCCTGTTTTGTTGTTGCTTGGGGCCATTGAACTATTTTTTGATAGTACCATCAAATCTTCTGTGATTGGTGTTTAATATATCAAATCTGTTTTGAGATGTTCTTGAAATTTGAGTGAACTATGCTCAACATCACATTTTGTCTCTTGTGGGATTGTTTTTATTTTCTACAATGTCAGCCTGAACTTGTATGTGAACAACTGATGATCTGTTCTACAGTTGGCCCCTAACCTCATTTTAGCTACTGCTATTGAGCTTCTGCATAGTCTGTTCCCATAGATGTAGTCAGTTTGCATTCTGTGTATTCCAGCTAGAGAAGTTTAAGTGAATTGAAAAAAGTTGTTTCCTATGAAGATGTCATTGCCTGTCCCCTAGTTCTATTCAATGAAGAAATCACTCCAGAATCATCCATTAAGGGAGACTATCTGTAAAAAGATCATTCTAGGATTTGTGGCTAGCACTTAAATGTAGCCCTAATCTAAGAATAAATAGTTCTTATGAGATGGCCTTACCTGAATAGATTACTAGCACTCATGAAGAAATTACTGAATATATGGGTACTATAGCTGTGTTAGGGTAGACTAGGGAAACAAATTCATAGACATACATATGCCTATCTATGTGATTGCATATGATATCAGGTAAACATCCCAGCCCAGTCCAGTTGAAGGTCATAAGCCCAATAACAACTTATAAAGTATTCTTCTGATTCACGAAACACATACAATGATGCCAGAATAATTACAGGCCAGTGGGTACAGAGTCTTGTGTATCAAGTGGTGGTAGAAACAACTCAGTGCTGGCAGGGGCCTCCATATGGCCTCCCAAGAACTTTAGCACTGGCAGGAGTATTCACAGTCCCCAGAGGTCTGGTTCCATCATGGCAAAACTATGTGGCTTTTCCTCTGGGATGTCTCACAGGAAGTCAACCCATGTCCCATCAGTAGAGCATCTCCCAGGGACTGAGTCTATAGTCTCTCACCTCCACAGGGGAAATATCGCAAGATTTCCCAGAATTCTCAGAGAAAACCATGCCCACACAGAGGTCTCATTGACTATCTCCACTTTGACAGACTAGACTCCACCCCTACACTCCCAATCATGAAATTGACAACAAAGTACATGATTGCCACAATAGCAAAGTGAGGAAAAGAAGTAAAATGGTACCCAGCTCTCAGAAAGAATAGTGTCTAGAGGCTTAAATATCTAGGGACTTGTCTTAAAACAAGCAACCATCTAAATGAGGCAGTAAATAAATCCACATGTAGAAAGCACACTAGCTTGAGTAATCTAAGGATTGTAGATAGTAAAGTCTAAATCTGAAGGAGGGAATAGTATCAGAACTTAAATTCTGAACACTCAGTCTGCAGAAGGTTTTGGATGACAATGGAAGTCAACATTTGTTTTTGCAGGGTCCCCACATGGATTAACCCTTTGGTGAATCCCTTCTGATCATAGTCAAGGGATATGAATAGATTTGCCACCAAAGAGCATTGCAAACTTTATTATGGCAGATGTAGTCAGATTAAAATGCAATTCATTATTTGGTGTCCCATTGGAACCACTTTAGAGTTGTTTCCATGTTTAACATTTTCTGCATTCTTGTCTATTGAGATTTTCCTTTGTTATGCCATTTTTTATTTTGTTGTTCTTTGTGTTTCATATGTTTTTTGTGTATGAAAATTAGGATAGGTAACTCTATAGAGACAGTAACTGAATGAATAACTATTTAGGAACACAACAGGGGAAGTTGGAGGGAAGTGGGAAGTTAATGATGATTTCTTCTGTCAGTGTGCTACTTCACATTGTACAATATGTACACTAGGAGTACAAGAAGAGAATATTCTGAAATTGATCATGTGATGATTGCAAAGCTCTTCTTAATATGACTGAAATAACAAATTGTATGATATATGAATCATATGCCCCCCAAAGCTATTTTTAAATGCTCACTCTGTTACAGTGGAGAACCCAATATCCCCACCAATGAGCTTTTTTAGCAGCCATGTGTGACAGTCATATGCTTATGTTAATTTTATGATTGAGATGTAGGGGTGGAGTCTAGTTTGTTAATCTGGAAATAGCCATTGTGTAGCCAATGAGGCCTCTGTGTGGGCATGACTTTCTCCTGATATGTCTGGGAAATCTCGCAATATTTCCCTCATGGACATGAGAAGCTATCTCCCCAGTTGTTGGGAGTTAGTCTCAGAGATGATAGATCATGGACAAGACAAGATGGCAGCATCTGAGGAGCCAGAGGAAAAGTCACACGGCTTTGCCCTGATGGAGTCGAGCCTCTGGAGCTGGAGAGGCCTCCTGCCAGCAATGAGTTGCTTCTGCCACCATGGAATGCTGTTGATAGACCCTGAATCCTGGAAGCAAGGAGCCATGGGGAGACCCCTATCAACGCCGGGACTCTGCACCCACTGGCGTGAGTTGGAAGGAGACGTTATAGACTGATATCAGGCATATGGGTTAATATCGGACTTATGACTTTGAACTGTACTGGGCTGGAATGCTTTCTTAATGTCCAATTCCTCTTGTATATAAACCTTTTCCTTATATCCATATGTGTCTAGGAATTTGATCCTCTAGTCTACCCAGACTAACACACCTTGTCACATTGAGACTTGTATTGTAAAACCCTCATTAGAAATCACTTCTTTAGGTTACCTCTCTCTTATAACATAGCATAAACATATTTAGCAGCATGGCTACCTGTTGGGTTAATAAGCTCAACATCAGCTGATGATACCCACCAGCTACTACTTGGGAAAAGGATGAGACATTCTGATCCCATAAAGACTTACAGCTTTGGAAACACATAGCAGTAGTTCTACTCTATCCTGTAGGGTCTCTATGCATTAGAATCTAGCTGATGGCAAAATATTATGTTTTGTGTGACCTTTCAAATATTTAATTAAGCTACCAGCTTTCCTCCCGACCTTATCTTCCCTGGGGTAAATCATTCCAATTTTTAATCGTTTCTCTTATATGCTCTAGAGAACAGGTCCAGTGTACTTTAAAAATAAGAAGCCCGTGAACTTATTCCAGATGTGGCCTAGCTCATGTGGAGAACATGAGAGTGACCTCCTGTAATCTGGTCACTATGCAAAATGAGATCATCTGTATGAAAGTGCTTTTCACATTGTGAAGCAGCATACTGAAAGAATAAATCATCATCATCATTAAAATGTAGCTTGATATTGTGTGAGCTTATTCGGCGGCCACATCACACCGTTGGCCTGTCTTTTACGCTTGCGGTCAGTTAAATCCCCAAACCTTTTTTATAGGACTTACAATATGAAAGAACCCATAATAATTTGTTCCATGGTCAGTGATAAATACACCAGTCATTTCTTGCCTTTGAGAAATTGCCCTTAATATAGTGTCTAGTTTTCGAGGGCTAATTACCAGTTGGAAAGTCTTGAGCAGTTGTAGATTCTATCAGGACCACATAAGCCACTTTGACCAAACTAATTATTTTTTCAAAAATAATATAAATTTAGTTATCTTATAAACTCATTCTCTCTCTCACTCTTTTTCTCCCTTGCCTAATGACAACAGATACCTGACATAAAACCTCTCATACACTTGTGGCATTGCTGTGGAGAAGGATTTAAACTTTTCATTTCCTTTTCAATGGTTAATGATTTTGTTTTCATTAACTGCTCTTTGTGGTCAAGAACTGCACATATTCTTAGAATTTTGGAACAGTGTGTGCAATTTAAATTATACAGCAGCACAGAAACCATAAATAATAGCAGCCTTGAGATCATATAATTAGTGCAGTTAAAGCAGAAATATGGAAAAACATACCTCTTGTACCATATTCTTTTTTCTCTCTAGGAATGTTCTGGATCATTTATTCCTCAATTTCATAAATCTGAGACATCTCCTAAATCCAGGATTAAAAGTCCATAATAAAAAGGATCAGAATTTTGTGAATACAGTCATTTTGATTGCTCTGTCTGTTTGTGTTTCCCCATAGGGAAGGATGATGGTGGTTTCAAATATTAAGCTTTAAAAAAAGTTCTGAATAAGTTAATTGGACTACTTCAATCAATAGAAAACAAATACATTGTGTAAGTTTTCAAGTCTATCAACTTTCTTTGGTCTTTGCAGACCAGATTCTCCAGTTTTCTAAATAAAAAAGAGAAGGAGATAAAATATGTAATTGAATAGAAAACAGGGCACACATAAATTTGACTTGGTTTTTAACATCACAACAGCTCTGTGATTATTTTGCACAGTAAGTGCGTCCTGTGTAGGAGGAATGGTTGCATTTTCTTTGGTATACCTTCACTTACCTTTGAAGTACCTACTTATATTTATATCCATATGGCAATCAACATCTGTAGGAGAAATAAGGTCTTTGGTCATAAAGAGAGATGTTTGAACAGCTGGAAATCTGCACACTTGAATTTTAATATCTTTGGTGTGGCTCTCCAGAAAGGTATAGATGATTCAGGCCGATCTTAAAAGGGATGTGTGCTATCAGGAGGTTATAGCCTTAGCATTGGATCTAAAAGTCTATATTACAGGTCCACGAGAGGAAACCCATTGTTTCTATAAGTCTACCTTATTAGGTCCATGAAAGGAAATCTTTACATGTATATGAAGCCTTTTCAAAATTGGCACTCATATGAAATATTGTGTTTGGCTCCATGTCTTAAGTGCATAAGGGATCTTCCATTTTAGCAGGCTCCCTTGGCAGAAATACTTCCTCATCACCTGGAAAATCCTGAAATCCTGATGTGTTTATAGAGTTTGTATTTATGGAGCAATATCAGTTTATAGATCAGAGGAAAAATGAATAGAAATATTTCATTATAACACAGCACCGGAGAGAGAAAAATCTGGTCTATGTAATCTTAAGGGTATATGTACATATTTTGGAAATATTATGGCAAGTAAATTCAATTTCCGGGCTATGTTTCTCTCTTTTCACAACTCCCCAATGTCCCCACTCCCAAAAAAGTTAGAGAAAAGGTAATTTGGGAAATGGAGCATAATAGCCTATACACATCTATTCTTTTCCTCAAAGAATATCACAGATCACACTATGACTTTCTAGACTCTTACTGTGTAGGAATCATATCTCTGATAGGACTTTCAGATTAAACAAACAGCATCTTCCTCCTAAAGCCTTCTATATAGGCATATATACAGTATATGATTAATAAGCTCGATAAATCAATATAATATTACTGTAATGAATTTAAGCTATAGCATTCATTTCTGCTGGGTTACTAGTCATTTTAGTAGTGATAATGGTGATGAGTCTAGTACAAATTCAAGTCGAAGAAAAATCAACCCCACTCCTTCATTGAAGAAGAAGCAGTATAAACGTGGTTATGCATTGCCATCTTTAGAAAGTGTTTCGGTGTGGTAGAATCTGATAGAGGTGCTGGATTACAACTCAGAAAATCAAAGGGAATGTCAAGATGTTAGAGCTAGGAAGACTCTAAAATAGCATCTGGTACAACCTCATCTTTTTTCATAGGAAACTCAAGCTCAGAGAGGAAGGGTCGTGTATTTAAGATCATACCAGTTGTACACGGTATACCAGTTCAGTTAGCCTAAGCCTCCTGATCCCAAGGCCATTGACTTTTATACTACATTGCTGCTATCCTTTGGCATAACTAAATAGAATCTACTTCAGTATTTTCAAGCTCTCAATAAAGGAAATATATCTCATTTCGAGACTACCTTGTGGGTTTCTCATGCCTATGAAGGGTAAGTTAATGGAGAACCATTCTTTTTATGAAGCCAAGAAAGAAATTGAGCCCTGAATATGTTTTATTTCTAGTGCCTTTTTCCCAAATGGATTCATGCTGTGCCATTTTATACCGATCTTGCTCTGTCTGTCATAAGAATGAGTTATTTGAATTTGAATACCCCATATATTCTGTAAATTACAAATAGTAACATCCAGCTCTACTAGTTTGACCTTTTTAACAATGTATAATTTTCAGGGTATGCCACTGCACATCATCTCCTGTTTACAGCCTCAGTGAACTGTGGAAAAGAAGTAGAATGGCCATCAAATCAAAATATACAATACTGAGAAGGTCAAAACAATGTATCATGAGACTATTTTTCCAAGACAGGATTAAAATCAGGATAAATCTGTCTTATTACTGCCACCCGCCATCCCTACCCCCATATACACACAACTAGAAAATAAAACTGTGCACATGATGACTATATGAACAGCAGATATGAATAATATAATTATTAAACTTGCCCTGATTTTTGAACATCATTTTGAAAAAAAATTTCCCATGTGCAGACAAGCTGCAAATCCATTACACAAATGGATTTCATAATGCCATATTCATCATCTCCGGATTTAAAAATTTCATAGGGAACCCTAATTGTCTTCATTATCTAAAAGTATAATTAATGATAAAATTTTAAATTTAATATTAAAAACCATTTATGTAGACTTAAGAGAGATACAAAGTATGTCCTGGAATCAAAAGAATTGTAGTGTTGAAAATTTACAAAAGCAACATTTCTTTTTCAGTGATATTTCCATAGCATTAGAACCAATTCTTCAATGACAGTTTCAAGCTGAAGTCCTACATGAAAACTTCTCAAGGGGTAGTAGCTTTTATTGGAAGAGGAGAACCCTAATTAAGTCTATACCCCATTGAGCTCCTAGTCACTGCCATGCAAAAATCTCCCTAGGACTTTCATAGTGACTTTTGAAAACCTGTGTTCTCCTGCAATTGACAGCAGACTGAAAGAGTCTCTGACTCTCTCCAAAGTGATCTTTCATTATTTTGCCCTAAGGAAAAATGAGGCTGAGAAACTCCAAGAGCACAAGGGAAATTCTTTTTTTTTATTTCTTCCAGACCTCAGATAGAAACGTTGACAGTGCAAAGCACGTAGTTAGAATCTATTCAATCCTGGGACTATTTATAAATCCCATCCTTCAGCATTAGGAACATGTTCAGAGACTACAGACTTAGATAAGCTGAAGCACGTAACTGATTGCTGAAACAGCGACCTAATGTAATGACAGCCATAAAATATAGAAGTAGCGCTACTGATGTCACTTTGTTTTAATCGTCTAGCCTTTCTCTTTTGTAAACGTGAATATATAGCTGTGTTTGAATTTCTTGTTGCCTCCACACAGTACTTGTGCATGATAAGGTTTACTCAATTAGCAATTATTTGATAGCTCTTAGGGAAAAGGCTGAATGATACTCTTAAACCAGAAATTTAAAAATATATTTGTGAGATCCCCAATGGAATGCCTCTCAAGAGTTGCAGAAAGGGAGAAAATACATTTCTTCAAAGTAGAATTCTAAAATGGAAGAAATGTGGAATTCCTCTTTTTTTCGATGTCTATCACTAGGTAGTTTAGTGACTGATCAGGCACCAGCTCTCTCACAGTCATTGGAGAAAGTCCTGACTAGTTACTACTAAATAAATCACAATAGATTCCCAGACTAGATTCCCAAATTAGTGAATACATTTTACAGAAATTGAACACTGCTCTAAGTCAGTAAACAAGGGTTATGGCACCAGCTGTGTCACAAAGATCCTTGATATTACCAGGAAAATTGCTTTACTGCTATATCTCAGTTGCTTTTTTCCAATCCATAAAATGAGGATTCAACTGTTGATTCTATGATTATTTTTTGACCACTCACCAAGGTACAATGGCAGTCAGCAGTAAATCAACCCATACAGGTGCTGGCTTCTTAGAACTTACATTACAGCTGGGAAACGCTAATGATTAAACAAATGCAGTAGACACAAATTCTGACAAATTCTATAAAGGAAAAGATGATGTAAGACAAATTGACTTCATAAAGAGTGATCTGAGAAAAGCCCAATGAAGAGACGAAAGTCATACAGAGACTTTAGTCAGCCTCGTAAAATGCTTGGGGAACTTATGACAGAAACACGACTTTCCATTGACCGGTGTAAGAGCTATGAACAGGGACAATGACTGCGGTCATGAACTAGAAAAAAAAGGTTTTTGTCTTTTATAACCATTGCCCCCATGAATGTAGTCACATCAGTAGCCTGTAGCTAACAAGAAAACAAATATACATTACCATGTTTAAAAATGAACAAACTGGGGCTGAGCCCCGGTGGCACAGTGGTTGTGCGCGGGACTGCGGCCCACTGGGACGGAGGTTCAATTCCAGCAGTGGGGCTGGGCCTCCTACTCCCACCACCGGAGAGCAGTGATGCCCCCCCCCCAAAAAAAAAACAACAAATAAATGAACGAACTGTGCTTTATCAGATAAGAGATTTGAGTGTAGGCACAATTCACTTTATTGTATTTCACATGACTATGCTTCACAGACACTGTATTTTTACAAGTTGAAGGTTTGCAGCAACACTTTTTTGAGAATATATTGGCATCGTGTTTCCAACAGCATGTGTTCACTTCATGTCTCTTTATCACATTTTAATAATTCCCACGATGCCTCAAAATGTTCATAGTGCCATTGATCCACTCAATAGACTAGCATTCACTCTCACTGTGAGCTAATGCTGAATGATGGTGACCAAGTAGCACTGCCTCTCTGAGTTTCTGAGATTGCACATCATTACAACAAGCTTCACTCATCTTTTCTCATGGAAGAACTGGGAATTTTGAACTGCTGACCATTCCAGTGACAGTCCTGTGCATAAGCCACCATGTCACTAAGGCTCTGAATTCACTGCAGTATCATGCAAGCATCGTTTTTATATGACCTGGGAAATGAAGATTTCCATGTGACCTTTTTGTGATATTCACTTCATTGAGGTGGTCTAGAACCAAATCTACAATATCTCCCAGATATCCACAGGAATGGAAGCAGTGGTCAAGAAATCAAATGACATGTTGTACTGGGCCATCTGCTATACCAGACCTCTTTAGAGTATTGAAAAGCAGGAAATTTACTTTTGAGACTAGGGTGTGTCTGACTCAAGCTTCATATGCATGAAAGTAGGGCATTGAAGAAGGAAGACCTTAGAAGAATCCATGCATGTGCATTGTGGTGCTGGAGAAGAATATTGGAAATATCATGGACTGCCAAAAGGATAAACAAAGTTGTCTTAGAAGAAATATGACCTGGGTGTTCTTCAGGAGCAAGGTTGACAAGACTTTGCCTTACATATTTTAGACAAGTTGTCAGGAGACCAGTCCCTGGAGAAGTACATCATGCCTGCAAAGTAGAGGAACAGGGAAAAACAGGAACCCGTCCTCACAAGATGGATTGACACAATGCACACTGGCTGCAACTATGGCCTCAAACATAGAACAATTGTGAGTATGACACAGGACTGACTGGGTGATGTTTCATTGTGTCATGCAGAGGGTAGCCATGGGTTGGAACTAACTTAATAGCACCTAACAGCCATAGGCCTCTGTGTATGTGTGTGTGTGTGTGTGTGTGAAGTCCAGCCCACTAACAATGAGCCAGAAATCAAGGGGAAAACACTTCAAAGGGGGAAACTATCAATTAGAGATAGTTGGTAGTTACAGAATACATAAATTGACCCGTTAATCAGTTGATCTTACAGGTTTCTGACAGCAATTAGAATAGGTGCCAAAAACCTTAGAGTAGTTTTTAATATCTAATCCATCAATATACACTTGAAAACAAGAATTTTATAATCAGTTAAGTTTGTAAACCTGTTTTATTTTGGTTAATCTACCATTCCTAAACATGTTTTACCATGGAATACTTTGTATGTGTATGTGCATGTGTACAAGTGTGATATATTTACCAACATCTCCCTGAGCACACCATAGGAATACTGAATTTCACTAACTTGAATGGAAGCCTAACACATGTTGTTATAGGCAGTATTAAACTTAATTTCATAGAGAAGATAGAATAATAGCGATGGTAGTTACATAATCTTCTGTCAATCTGGGACTTAAGAGGATTATGATGAAGGGGTGGAGTCAAGTCTGTCCATCAGATTATAGTCATTGCAGTCTCTGTGTGGGCATGGTCTTCTCCTGAGAATTCTGGGAATTCCTGAATTTCCTTTTTGGAGGCAAGGGAGTCTCTCTCTCTCTCTCTCTCTCTCTCTCTCTCTCTCTCTCTCTCTCTCCCTCCCTCTCCTCCCTAAGAGATGGTCTACTTACAAGTCACATGGAGATTCTGCTACTGGATCCACTAGCCTGTGATCTTCTTGCAATTGGTGTCATTGCATATACTTCATGAGTCAGAAGAGGATTCTATAGATTGGTACCAGACATGTGGGCTTATGGACTTGATCTGGACTGGGCTGGGATGTTTTCTCAATATTCTGTAGCTCTTGTATATAAAGCTCTTTCTTAAACAAATATAAGTGTCTATGAATCCATTTCTCTAGCCTACCCAAACTAACACAATAACCTTTGCTCAAAGATTTCCGTGTCCTAATGCCTAGCTCATGTTCGTATATTGCTTTGCATGACAAACGAAAATCAGAGTCTGTAGATAGGAGAATCTTGTACTATTTGAGTGGCTCCAATGTATCTTTAAAGCAAGTGTTCTAAAAAGTGTCCTTAAAAGTGGAGGAGGGAGGTAAAAGAATAGGTCAGGAAAATGAGATGAGAGGACTCAGCGTGCTGTTGCTGGCTTTGAAGGTGGAGGAAAGAGGTCACTAGCCAATGACTGTGGCAGCCACTGGAATCTGGAAAAAGAAAGGAAATACATTGTTCCCTAAAGCACCCAGAAAGAAATGCAGCCCTCCTGACATCTCAATTTTAGCCCAGTAAGTGTTGTCTCAGACTTCTGACCTACAAAACTGTAAGATAATTTTTAAAAGACCAGGCTACCTGGAAGGACAGAGACTGATAGAACCTTGGGGACTATGGCTCTCAGACACCCTTCAATTCTGAAATTGAACTCACCCCTAATTTTAGTGGCTCTCATTTCATCCAAACAACAGATAGGCATGTTTTCTAATCCCATATAAAGAATTATTTTCTTGATGATCCATAAGGGCAGTTCAACTCCGGCTTATTGAGTCTCTATGAGTCAGAATCGCCTCGATGGAAGTGAGTTTTTGAGAGTAAGGAGAGCAATAACACTAATGAGGTACTTATCCACACTGTAAAATAATCATTTTGGATCAAAAAGGTAGTATTTGCATAGGAACAAAGTTCTGAAGGGTTAGGAAAGGAGGAATATGAACTGAAAACACAAGGGGAAGTGGGATAAGTACATGGAAGGGATTGCAATGAATGAAATGAAATAAATGTCTCTGAATTCTTGGACATAAAACTGATGATCAACTCTGTAAACATTCACTTGATTCACAATAAAAAGTCTTTTTAAAGATAATAAATTTGAATTTTCAAAACGACTACTTCTAGTAATTTGTTGTAACAGTAATACATAATAAACTTTATCTAATAGGTAGATTTCACAGCACTATAAGAAACACCTAAAACATATAAAAAGCCCATGTAAAAGATTATTCTATTGATGCAATGACCTCTGGTGACAGTGGGCTATGACTTGGGATTTTAACTGCAAGGTCAGCAGCTTGACTCCACCAAGTGCTCTGAGGAAGAAAGGTGGGACTGAATTCTCCTATAAAGATTTACAGCTTTGGAAATACCTGGTAGGAGTTCTAATGTGGCCTACAGGGTTGCCAGGGTTGGAATTGACTTGATGGCAGTTGTTCTCCTGAATAACATAGAAAATGCAGTTATCTTAGTCACTTTGACAAAGATCAACTACTGAATGTGATCAAGCACACCTATTTATTGACCTGGATACAGTTGATATTATTGAACTTTATAATGCACATAAAACATAGAGATCATCTTATGCCCAAGTGTTTACATATTTTTATTACATCTATTTAACTTTTTAAGGCAAATAGGCATTTATCTTTTCTTTTATTTTTTTATCCAAACTTTAGTTTTCCTTTTCCTTTTTAATTGAAACTATAATACATGCTTAGGATAAAACCTCAAACTGTACACCAAGTATGCTATGTAAATTTGAAAAGTAAATCTTCCTCTTACCTCCCCCAGAGTACCTCTGCCAAAGCTGCACAAGAAAGCTTCAACATTTCCTTGTGTAACTTTCGAGGAATTTTCTTTCTTTTTTCTTAACTCAAAAGATCATTTCATTGGGGGAACTTACAGCTATTATAACAAACCATACATAAATTGTATCAAGCACATTTGTATATATGTTGCCATCATTATTTTCTAAACATTTACTTTCTATCGAACCCTTAATATCAGCTCCTCTTTTTCCCTTCCCTACCCATGACCCCTTGATAAATTTTAAATCATCAATTTGATGTCTTACACCAACTGCTAACTCCCATCCCCCATGCTTTCTGTTGTTCATTCACCTAGGGGCGGGGAGGACTGTTGGGGGGGGAGATACGTCCATCACTGTAATCAATTTCCTCTCCCTCCCCACCTCTCCCCACCTTCCCCCTACTCTCCTGGTATTGCTACTCCCATTGGATTGCAATGTGCTCAGCTCTTATCTCTTATCTGTACCTGTGCATGTGCTCAAGCCTAGTCCACAGTGAAAGGCGGGTCTGGGGTCATGATAGTCAGGGGTAAGGAAGCCTCAAGGAATCAGAGGAATGGTGTGTTTCACTGGTGGTTTATTGCACCCTGGTTGACTCATCCCTTCCCTGTGATCCTTCTGTGGGGGGATATCCCATTGCCTACAGATGGGCTGTGGGTCTCTGCTCCAACCCCCCTCATTCTCAACAATATTACTTGTCTGTTTGTTTGTTTGCTGTGGTTCTTCTGATGCCTGTTGCTGATCCCATCAACACCATATGATCACAAAGGCTGCTGTGCTTCATCCATGTGGGCTTGTTGTTTTTCTACTAGATGGTCCCTTGTTTAATTTCAAGCATTTAAGACCTGAGATGCTATATCCTTTGACAGCCTGGCACAACCTGCTTTCTTCAAAACATTTGCTTACGCACCCATTCTGCCTTCAGCAATTATGCAAGGAGAGCAAACATCACAGAATCCCAGGCTGTTAGAAAAGTGTGTTCTTGCACTGAAGGAGGGAATGAGCAGAGGCCCAAAGCCCATCCACAACCTGAGTGTATTGCCTTACAAAAATATATGTACATAGACCAATACCTCCATTTTTATTAATTAATGTATTTATATTTGAACATGCCTATGTTTATTCCTCTATACATAGCTTTGTTTCTTAGACCTTTCCTCCATTTCCATTTAGCTTCCTCCAACCCCACCATCAAGCTTGCCTTTTTTCTGCCTCTTAGTACTTCCTCTCAGCTTGATTGCTGCCACTCCAACACCACCAGAATGTCTACATCAATCTCATTGTTGATTTTGATTCCCTAGTTGTTCCCTTATCTATGATGTTGCTTACTTGCTGTTCTCTGCACCTGCCTCCTTCTCCAACTCCTGTCAAAACTGTTGTTCCAATTGTTTTCTTCACAAGCAAGCTGCCCATGACTATCTTATATGAGTAGGAAAACCAACACGCACCAACTCTTAAAGATTTCAGATCATTGTTTCTCACTGCATCAGCTTTCTAGCTTCAAGACCACAAGGACACGACGAGTATGAATGATGTCTTTTTTTTCTCATTTCATTTCTGTAGGGAGTATTTTTGTGTGCTGCCTCCTGAAACGCAGAAGGACTTTTCTAGAAAACTTACTTTCAGTCGATTACTATGTGCTGCCCTATATATTCAAAAATAGCTCAATTGACTTAGCCCTGGGTAAGGTATGTGTTCTGAGTTATATTTCTAGTTGCAAAGGGGAAATTTACTGAATCACCTAAACTACTCTTGTTCTTCTATAACCAGTGGTTGATATTTCACTGGACAAGACTCCAATTACAAACTAGAATCATGATTATATACATGGAATAGAAATAACCTATTGGCTTTTATAATAAATAGAAACATGTATAAGCCAGATGGGTTATCAGGGGAAAAAGAGATATTTTTACATTTGCTTTGAACATTTTCTGCTTAATACAATTTGGACCAAAATAATTCTGTCCTCCCTTCTATGAAAAATCATGAAGTAAGTATCCAGTGGATAAGACTTTACTCATACCTCATTCTCAAATGAATATTTTAAAATAAATTGGTGTGTGTCTATTTAACTCCCGCTTATTTATATATGCTATCAGTGTTTCCTTGAATGATGCAAATGATTACAAGGTTGGTAGTTCAAACCCACCCAGAGGCACTGCAGATGACAGGCCTGCCAATTTGCTTTCAAAGATCATCCCCTTGAAAAGCGCATGGAGCTGTTCAACTCTGTACTCAGGAGGTCACCTGAGTCAGAGTCAGCTTGAAGGTTACTAGCAAAAAGGCCATGTATACAAGTCTTATTTCAAGGGTTTAGCTCTTTCAGTGACAGCGAACAATAGACCTAAAAATTAGAGTATAAAATATTGTATGTGAGGTAAAACCTTAACAACTCTAATTCCAAATTTTTCATTTTTTCTCCCTTATTTCAGTGCTACCATATGGTGTTTGTAGGTGAAAAATTGTCACAGGCAGCTTTTGTTTTCATGGATTATTAAATTTGTTCCAATTGAACAGCTCTCCAGATAGATATTGTAATTGGACAAAGGCCTTTCACCTTTTCACTGTGGTTTTTTATTGAGCTCAGGTCAGTGGTAAAAACTGGCTCTAAAATTTTTTGATGGGTTCAATTCCAACAGAGATGTCTCTGAATCCACAAGGTGACATTTTCCTATGGTTAAAAAGATGTTCTTGGTATATTTGAGAAATATGAAGGCCAATGTGTTACGTTACCTAAGGTTTTTTTTCTTACCCTTATCCAACCTAATTAATTACCATATTTTCTGAATGAAAAAAATAGAATGCACTATAAGGCATTGAATTTTCTCTGATTTCTGAACTTATTTTTGTGGAAAATTATATGAAGATGTAAAAAATCAAATAACATTTGGTTATATAATTAACACACCACATTTACTAAGCAAAATAAAATTCATGAGTCAATTATAGACAATTCAAGTAATAAGAGCCATCTCTTTAAACTCAAGCCAGACAGTAACCACACACAAAGTAGACAAAAAAGTTCCAGCAATATGAGATAATTTTTCTATATACTAACTTAAATTATAAAACAAACATATGACTACATATTTTATTTAAGTTTTACAAAGAAAACAAAAAATCAAGAGTGCTTCTATGATTTTATATAATAGGCCAATGCCTTCTGAGAATAACTAACCCAAGGGTAAATGTAATTCTTTACTGATAATTGTTCTTCCTCTAAATGATATCATATAATTTTTATAAAGTTATGAATAGTTTCTAAACTATTCAACTATCCTAATTCACTAAAGACCTGACAGTTCCATTTGCCTCTCAGGTTTAGCTCTGTGGACATGCAAAATGAACTTATGACTTAAAAAGCTAGTCTTGCTAGCAGCATCAATCCAACATACTTCTAGTGTTCTGGTCTCTCTTCATTTCATTGAATTTATTATAACCATCCCTTGTCATTGTTTATGGTATATATGAAATATTTCAAGAAGTCATGAAAACTTAAGAGAACAAAGGCATGTGACTTCTCTGTTGATAAAACAGATAATTATGGAATTAGGTAGAGAGCAACAGAACAGCTGGCAGGCATGTCTATAAACTTTTAATTTTCTAACTGTGCTTTGAATGGAAAAATCACAATTCCTGAAACTGTGATTCCATAGAATTGAATTTAGATTTTCTCTCAAATCATACAAATTATCCAGAAGACAGGAAAGGCTGATGCTCACTAACTGCATGTCTGTGACTTGTCACTAAAATGATGAGTCAAAAATCCTATTTTCATATACATTAACCTACTGTAAGAAAAAGTGAGTGTATAGTTAATTCCCTCCCTGTGGCCTCAGGCCAACCCTCCAAAGACTCTCACTAAATAAACAACCTAGCCAGTTGCTCACCTCAACTTGTGATTTGCAAACAGTAACTACTAGATAAGTTGAGCCTTGGGGGCCGAATATCTTGTGTGGAAGAGATGTGATCCAGAGTAACATGGAGGTGCGTAGGTCTTCAAGAAACTTTTATTTCAACCCTGCTGAACACCCTTCTGTGTACTGGCTTATTCTTTTATCAAATAAGAAAAAATGCCAGTTAGAGTAGAGTTTTGCATATATATTATGCATGTACACATGAGAAGGTTTCAAACTACTACAGTTTGCATTGGTAATTACTGGTTATTGAATGTGAAAAATTGGAAATCATGAAGGATCAGTAGGTGGAAAATATAAACTTTGTTAGAGAAATGAGTCTGGAGATCACGTGTTATAATTTTGTAAGCTAACAATTCATTCATTGCAAATACCACTTTCCAGCAATGTAAGTGGGTGATTATACATATGGACCTAACCAAATGGGATATACAGGTGTAATTTGACTATATCTATGGAAAGAGATGATGGGGAATTACATTATAATTAATAAGAAAAGGAATGATCTGCAGAACAAGCCATTAAGTGTGTAAATGAAAGTTAAAGTAAAAGCTGAAAAAATTAAAATAAGATCCAATGTTTAGCTATGAGTACATCTCACCTGAATTTAGAGACTATGTCAATAATTAACTTGATTTGTTGACCACCATTGCCTTAAAACAATAGTTAGTTGTGAGATGAAAACTGAGACAGCATGCATAAAGAAACCAAATGATCATTAAAGGACAGTAAAGAAAATAACAAAATGCATATCACAAGAGACTATGAAACATGTTCTTAATTGTATAGCAGGTAAAGTTAATGTGAGAAATGATTAAGTAAAAACTGAACAGATTTCAAAGAGCATGTCAAGAAGTCATATGTTATAATAGAATGTGCAAAAACTTGTCAGGAAACCGAAAGGAGGAATACATGTGGCATTTTTCAAGTTTAATGAATTTAAGAAAAATGTCAAGTTTCTACTAGTAGTATTGAAAGATCCTATGGGTAAAAGATGGTACAACACAGGAAGTATCAAAAAAAGATTGAAGAAATACACAGTCACTGGATGAAAATAAATTTTCATTTCAAGCATCTTAGGAGGTAGCATAAGATCAAGAACATTCAATCATCTTAGGAGGTAGCATAAGATCAAGAACAAATGGTGTTGAAGGAAGAAGTTCAAGGTTCCCTGAAGACGCTGATGAAAAACAGGACTGTAGGCATTACCCATTGAGCTATTTCAACAAACTGATAAAATGCTGGAAGTGCTCACCCCTTTATGCCACAACATTTGGAGGACAGCTACTTGGTCAACTGACTGTAAGAGTTCCATAATCATACCAATTCCAAACAAAAATAATCCAGTACAATGAGGGGATGGTTGAACAATGTCACTAATGTTACATACAAGTAAAATTTTGCAAAGCATCATTTAAAATTTATTGCAACCCTACATAAACAGAGAATTTCCAGAATTTGAAGCTGCATTCCGAAGAGGACTTAGAATGAGGGATGCCACTGCTGATTTCCCCAAGGGTCTTGGCTGAAAGCAGAAAATACCAGGAAGATATTTAATTGTGTTTTATTAACTGTGCAAAGACATTCTCCTGTGTGGATCATAATAAATTGTGGATAACATTGTAAAGAAAAGAATTCTAGAACAGTTAATTGTGCTCATGCTATAGATACACCAAGAGAAAGTTAATAGAATAAAGCAAAGAACTACGGCATCATGTGAAATCAGGGAAGATATATTTCAGAGGTGTATCATTTTAGCATACTTCTCCAATCTGTATGTGAGCGAGTAATCCAAGAAACGGGACTGCATGAAGAGGAACATATCTGGTTTGGAGGAAGGCCTATGATACGTAGATGATGCAACCTTACTTGCTGAAAGCAAAGAGGGCTAGACTACTTAGTGAGGAAGATCAAAGATTACAGTCTTCAGTAGCGTCTTCAACCAAAATAAAGAAAACAAAACCCTCACAACTAAACCAACACACAACATCACAATATACAGGACAAATATTGATCTTGTTAAGAGTTCCATTCTACTTGTACCAACAATCAATGCCTCTGAAATTTGTCAAAAATCAAAATACATATTATATTTGACAAATATATTGCAAAAGACCTATCAAGTTTTAAAAATGAATGTTGGCAACCTGAAGATTGATGTGCACCTAGCCCAAACCATAGTATTTAAGTGTTCTCCTATCTATTTGCTATACATAAGGTTTTCAGTGACCACTTCTTCCAAAGTGGGCAACCAATTCCTTTTTTGTTATCTGTTCTTAGTCTAGAAGCTCCACTGAAACATGCTCACATTGGGTGACCCTGCTATCATTTAAAATATCAATGGCATAGCTTCCAGCATCACAGCAACATGCAAGCCACCACAGTATGATAAACTGAAAGCCAAGTGATGTGGAACCTATAGATAGACCAAGAGGCAGTTATTTGAATGAAACAAAGGATTACTGCATCATGTAAAATCAGGAAGGATGTACTTCAGAAGTGTATGCTTGTTAAAGGAGAGGAAGAGTGAAAAAAAATAGGAAAGCACTCACAGAGCTGGCTCCTACAGTGTTTGCAACATAGGATCAAGAAGAGGAACAATGATAAACATGGCACAAGACTGGGTAGGGTTTCATTGTGTTTACCTATGCACACTGTATTAGTCTGGGTAGTCTATACAAGAGCAATGGAATACTGAGAAAACATCCCAGTCCAGTCCAGATCAAGTCCATAAGTCCAACCTTAACCCATATGTCCAATACCTATCTATAAAGTTGTCTTCAGACTCATGAAATACTTGCAGTGATGCCAAATTCAGGAATATCACAGGCCATTGGGTGGAAAGTGTTATGGATTCAGTGGCATTGTAAGCATCTTGGCGCTAGCAGGAGTCTACATGTGACTTCTCTACCTCCCAATGCTCTAATGTAGTTCCATATATCTTATGCAATTTCACCCAAGGAGTGAACAGAGATCGTGTCTCTCACCTCTATGAAGGAAATACAGGATTTCCCAGAATCCTCAGGAGAAGGCCATGCCCACACAGTGGCCTCATTGGCTATATCCTGATTGACAGACTAGACTTCACCTCTACACTATTAATCCTCAAATTGACACCTCAAATGTAACTACCACAGCCACTATAGGTTGAAACTAATGCTATGAGATCTAGCAACAACCACCTGCATATTTGAAAGCAAGAGCATGAATAAAGAAGACCAACGAAGATTAGAAGCATTTGAGTTACTGTGCTGGTGAAAAAATATTAAATGGACTACCAGAATGAACAAAACTTCTTCTGTCTTGGAAGAGATACAATCAATATGTGTGTCTCAGAAGTGAGCATGATAGGGCTGAGTCCTGGTGGCATAGTGGTTGAGTGTGGGACTGTGGCCCACTGGCTTTGAGTTTCAAATCCAGCAGCAGCTCTCCAGGAGCAAGGCTAGGACCTCCCACTCCCACCAGAGGGCAGTGATACAAAAAAAAGAAGTACGCATGGTAAAATTTCATTTCATGTACTTTGAGCGGGTTCTCAGGAGTGACAAGTCACTGGAGGAAGAAAAGAAGCATGTTTTATAATGCTGAGTAAAACAGAGGATCAGTGAAAAAGAGGAAGACCTTCAACCACATAGACTAACACAGTGACTGCAACAATGGGCTCAAAGATTGTGAGGATGGTATAGAAATGGGCAATACTTCATTCCGCTGTACATCTCATCACATTGCTATACACATAACATAATTACTATATGTACAGCTCAATGACACCTAGTAACAACAATATGCATACATGTTAGTCCAACATAGGCAAGAAGATGAATCTCATATTATGGACAATAGTATGGTTCAGTGGAATAGCAGTAGCAGCAAGAAAGGAAGCAATAGTAAATATACATTTTGTTTAAATCCTGCTTTACTCAGTTCATTGATGACTAGCTATGCCAGAAAACTGTTAACAAAGGTTCGGCTTTCTTCAATTTGGTTAAAATGTTAACCTTTGTAAGCTCCCTGGCAAATCAACATGCTTGGAGCTCAGGAGAAGGAACTGGGGGAAGAAGAATTGAGTTAGGATCATAGATAACACATAAAAGAGATTTGTAAATTATCAGCACTATGAACAAGACTTATAGTTTCTTGGTGGTGCAACTGTGTAAGTGCTTGGTAACTAGCCTAAAGGTTTGTGGGTAGAGCTCAATCATAGACTCCTAAAGAGATGGGCTCATTAATGGGGGGAAGCAATCTATTCCAACTGTGACTGGAACCCTTTAGTTTCTGTTTTGAGTTTGCCATCAGGGAAATTGATCTGATTTATCTAATAAAAGTAAGAGTGAAAATATCACATAAACCTATAAGACCTGGACCATTATCCTTGTAATTTACTTTGGTATATGTGACAAAAGCAAGTTCTGCACTATGTTCTTATCCACAAAAAGTATAATCTTCGGAAAGTTGAGTGGTTGTCAGTAACTTTTAGGAGTTTGTATGTGAAATGTTCGAGCCCATAATTCGCGGATGAAGGTGAAAATAGGAATGAATAAATAATATGGAAGCTCAATATTTTCCTTTGAATGTGTGATTCAGGGTCTGAGGAGAGCTGGTTGAGAAGATTTTATCTAGCCAGACCATTTTCTCACCAAGCTCATATTGTTTACTTAGCAAATAACTCTGCACAGCAGCAATTGGGAAGGACGTACCTTTATTCCTCTTGCACTGGCCAGGTTTTTTTTATTATTATTTAATCCATCATTCTGAACATGCTGCACTGTTTTCAAAAGTCACATCAAATTATTCAGGGTTGCCTTTAACAGCAATCGCAGAACACAGGGGAGATTTAACCCGTTATTATAAGATAGTATGACATCTGGAAGAGAACTCCGGAATCATCCAGGTGTTGGATATCCAGGATGCCAAACACATGGATGCAATGAAAGACATTTAGGGAGCCCTGAAAACACCTGCTTGAAAATTATTTGGCTGTTTGGTTTGTTTCTACTTAAATAGACCATATGCTTTTTGAGGACAGAATCCATGTGATATGCCACTATACCAATTAGTGTATGATGCATATGACAGTTGTCATCAAATAAGTTCTGACTCAGGGTAATCCCATGTTTATCTAAATAGAACTGCATTCTATAGAGTTTTTAATGGCTAATATTTACTTTTTAAAATTCGATAGTTTGAGATATAATTAACATGCCATACAATTCAATAGTTCAATTATATTAAGAAGGGTTGTGCAATCCCCACCACAATCAACTTTGCAACATTTTCTTCCTTCTTGTTTCCACTGCTGTTGACTTGCCATTTCCGAAACCTCCCCTCTGTGCCCCCAGGTCATTATTAATGCTGTTTCTGTCTTTGTAGATTTACTCATCCTGAATTCTCCTAGAAAATAAAATATGAAAACAGAGACAAAACCAACAACCAAACAAACAAAAAAATGGTACCCAGCAACAAAAAATAAAGCAGAGAATATTTTTAAAAACAAAAAAGTTTAAAATGAATCAAAAGTGACATCCAGTGACAAGGTGTTTCATTCCAACCTAACTGGAGCTGCTAAAGCATACTTTATGATAAAGACTCTGTCGATTTAAGGTTATTGACATTCTGAGACAATGGTCACTGGAAAATTTACTGAAGAATCAATCCACATAGGACCCTGCAAATGGATTTTCAGGCATTTTTCTGAGGTAGCTCTTGGTACACTCAATTGATCACCCTTTGCTTCAGTAATAAAACTCAGCACTTAGCCATTTGCATCATCCAGAGAGAAAACGTTGTCATTGTTGTTAGGTGTCGTTAGTTGGTTCTGACTCATTTATAACAATTGTTAGTCCCAGGACCATTATTTCAGTCACTGTATATCCATCTAATTTAGGGCTCCCCTCTTTTATGTTAACCTTCTTCTTTAGCAAGCATAATGTCTTTCTCCAGGGATTGGCCCCTCCTGATAATATGTCTAAAGTATGCCAGACAAAGCCTCAGCATGTTCATTTCTAAGGAACCCTCTAACTGTACTTCTTCCAAGAAATATTTGATGTTTCGGCAGTACAGAGTGCTATCGATATCATACTTCATCAATACCATTATTTAAATTAACCAATTCTTCCTTAATCAACACATACATGCAAACATGTGTAGCAATATTTTAAAACAGACTTAGGTCAAAATGATCTGACTTCTTCTAACTTCTAACATCACAAGATTGGTGGGGAGAGAAGCAAGATAATAACCCAATCTGATCCCAATGAGACTGATCTCATTCGTGCCTCTGTCTTTCAAACTTCTCTCTCTTTCTCTCTTTTTTAACAATTCAGACACCAATTATCCCTCCCATAGCACTCTCTACTTCTCCCCTATGTTCAATAATACCTTGCAATGGTAAAAGTAACTCAGATAAAATATTCATAATTATGAGATTTAAGATAGAAGTAGCAGGTTACTAGATAGAATTATATCTATCTGCCTTCCAAGAAATTCCATTAATGCACTCATTATTCAAAATCTAATCATGGACCACAAAATTTAGTGATGAAGCAACTGAAGAAATCTACCAAGGTTACCAGTTCAAAATTAATCAAATATTCTATAAAGAAGCATTGATAACTATTTGTGATTGGAATGCAAAATTTAGAAATTAGAGGGGAAAAGTAGTGAGGAATTAGGGCCTTAGTGATAGAAATGGAGCTGGGGGTCTCATGATAGAATTTTGTAAGACCAATGAGTTGTTCCATACAGATACCTCTTTCCAAAAACACAAATGGATTTCTCCAGAAGGAAAGGATTTCTCCAGAAAATTAAGTTGACGGGCTGAGCCCCCATGGTGTAGTGGTTGTGCGCGGGACTGCGGCCCACTGGGATGGAGGTTCAATTCCAGCAGTGGGACTGGGCCTCCTATTCCCACCACCAGAGAGCAGTGATACCCAAAAAAACAAACAAACAAAAAAAGAAAATTAAATTGACTACATCTGTGAGAAGATACTAAGGAAAAGCTCGATATAAGCAAGTTAAACCAGGTCAGGGGCTGACTGTGAAACAGACCACCAATTACTCATATGTAAGTTCATGTTAAAGCTAAAGAAAATTAAAACAAATCCACAAAAGCCAATATAAGACCTTGATCTATCCCACATGAATTTAGAGACCATTTCAAGAACAGATTTGACATTAATGACAGAAGATCTTATGAGCTGTTGGAGGAGATCAAGAACATGTTCATGGAGAAAACAAAAAGGGTATTTAAAAGAAAGGAAAGATCAAAGTGGATGTTGAAGAGATTCTGAAATTTGCTCCTAATCATACAGTAGATAAAGCAAATGGAAGTCAAAGAGGTGAGTAGAAATTTTCCGAAGGAAGTTTGAGAAGGTAAAGTCAAATATTATCATTAAATAGTCAAATATATATATTTATATATACATATATCGAGAGAATCAAATAATGTAATGAAACCTAGAGTTAGAAAACCAAAAAGGAACAACACTCACAGCATAACTAAAAAGTGAAAGATCTCAGGAAAAAATTCTATCCTCCCATGACAATACTGAAAAATGCTATGGGCAACAATACTAAATATTGATGCAGGAGGCATCAAGAGAAATTGTAAAGAACACACAGCCACTGTATCAAAGAAAACTAGTTGACATACTATGACTTCAGGAGTTAGCATATGAGTAAGAACTCATAATGAATGAAGAAATTCAAGATGTACTGAATGCATTAGCCAAGAACAAGGCTTCAGGAATGGATGGGATAACAGCAGAAATGTTTCTCAACAATCTGAAAAGGCACTAGTGAATGTACTCATCTATGCCAGAAAATTTGAAAGACAGCTAGCTACTTGGCCACTGACTGGAAGAGGTTCATATTTGTGTGCATTGCAAAGAAAGGTGATCCAACAGAATTCTCAAATTATAGAACAATATAGGTATCACATCCAAGTAACATTTTGCTGAAGATCTTCCAAAAACTGTTGCAACAATGCATTGACAGGGAGCTTTCTGAGTTACAGTCCAGATTCAGAAAAGGATGTGAAATAAGAGATATCACTGCTGACATCAGATGAATGTTGGTTCAAAGAAGAAAATACGAGAAAAATGTTCATTTGTGTTTTGTTGACTGTGCCATGACATTTGACTTTGTGGATCATAACAAGCTATGGATAACCTAAAAGGGGTGGGAATTACAGAACACTTCATTGTGCTTATAGAGAAGTTGTACATGGATCAAGAGGCAGTGGTTGGAACAGAACAAGTGGATACTGTATGGTTTAAAATCAGAAAAAAAGTATAAATCAAGTTTGTGTATTTTCACCATGCACATTCAATCTGTATGCTGAATAGCTCATCATATAAGCTGGGTTATATGGAGAGGAACATGGCATCAGAATTGGAGGAAGGTATGCAGATGATACAATCTTGCATGCTGAAAGTGAAAAGGATTTGAAGCCCTTGCTAATAAAATCAAGGACTGCAGCCTACGTTGACAACTCAATATGAAGAAGACAAAATCTGGACATCTGAAACAATAGGTAACACCATTATAACTGGAGAAAAATTGAAGTTGAAAATTTTGTCTTGGTTGATTCTACAATCAGTGCTCTTGGAAGCAGCAGTTAAGAGATCAGAGACTTGTTACATTAGGTGATTCTGCCTCTCAAGATTTCTTTATAGGGCTGAGCCCCGGTGGCGTAGTAGTTGTGCGCGGGACCGCGGCCCACTGGGACGGAGGTTCAATTCCAGCAGTGGGACTGGGCCTCCTACTCCCACCACCGGAGAGCAGTGATGCCCCCCCCCCCAAAAAAAAAAGATTTCTTTATAGTATTGAGAAGCAAGGGTGTCACTTTGACGACTAGGGCATTTTCAATTTCCTCATATGCATGTGAAAGTTAATGCGGAAAACCAAAGACAAAATAATTGATGCATTTGATTTTTTTTTTGCTGGCAAGAATGTTGAAGGTACCACGAACTGCTAAAAGGACAAAATGATCTGTCTGGAAGTGTGGCCAGAGAGAGTCAAGGGTGCTGAGACTTTGTCTTACATACTTTGGACATGTTAACAGAAGGGTTCGGTCCCTGGAGAAAGACATCATGTTTGGAAAAGTGGATGGATATTGAAAAGAGAGGATGGCCCTAACAATATGGGTTGACAGAGTAGCAGCGACAATGGGCACAAAAAGCATTTGTGAGGCTGGCACAGGATTGGACAGTGCTACAATCTGTTGTCCATAAGGTTGCTTTGGGTCAGAACTCACTCTAGAACATCTAACAAGTTACAATTCTGAATATGAAAATTTTCAGGATGCAGTTCTTCAATCACAGTAGTCTCTTCTCAGCAGTGCCTATTGATATACCTCTTTCTGGCTGAATGCCTCTTAGGCCCTGTATATTGCCCTGTTGGAGTGTTACGAAGCTTTATTATCTGTGCTAATAAGTACCCAAAGGCACCCAATGTATTGAGTCACCTAGTGACCTTTGACTCTAGTTCCATGGGCAGCCTGTCTCTATTAGGTGCCTAGAGGCACCCCACTTCAATAGCAAGCCTCCTATCCAAAGATAATCCGATTTCTCCATGTGGTTCCAAAAGCCCACTACATTATCTCTTTCTGGAATCCTGACAGTCTTCTAAATGTTTCTCACTAGTCTCTTGCCAGTTTTCTTTTAAGGTTTCATGAAGATCTCTTAATTCTAATGCTGTCATTTCTCTGTTGTTATTACTTTTCATCTCAACAAGGTTTCAGGGCTGTTTATCTGTCTCCTATGTTGAGGAGGTTCTGTGGGTAGAGATACTGAATCCAAGGGAAACTGTTCACTCCTTTTTCTTTCTTTACATTTTTTTTTACTTTTTTATTTTTAAGTGGGATTTGGGTGTTGTTTTTTTATTACTATACTGGTACAAGAATGTTTTTTGTCTCTTTTTTGTATGTGCATCTCTTTTTGAAAAAAAATCATTTATTGTAAATTAGGGAAAGAATTACAGAGTTTCCCATCAGTTTCACATTAAAAAATTTACACTCTTTGTTTCTTGTCATGCTTTACAATCCTCTCAATTATCAATGTATCATCACTTACCCCACCTCCTCCCTGTATTTCTAAATTCCACTCTTCCTTTCTTCCTTACCTTTTTAAAGTTTGTCTTTGGGAAAATACTGCCCTATTCATCTCAAATGGTTGATTATTCTGAAGTGTGAAGACTTCACTAGTGTTATTGTTCTCTTTATAGACTTGTCTAGTATTAGGCTGATCATTGAGCCACAGAGGTGACTTCAATTCTTGACCTGATGGGTGACTAAGGGGTCTGATTTCTTGCAGGATTTTAAGGTTTTTTTTTTCCCCAAAATGTTCTTTTATTCCATCCAGGAAGCGCTAAATCAGCGGTTCTCAACCTGTGAGCCCAGATACCTGTGGGGTTCGAATGACCCTGTCACAGGGATTTCCTGACTCATAACAATAGCAAAATTACAGTTATTAATTAGCAACAAAAATAATTTTATGGTTGGGGGGTCACCACAACATGAGGAACTGTATTAAAGAGTCATGGCAATAGGAAGGTTGAGAACCACGGCTCTAATTTGATCATCCATTGAGAGAAGTTGGTAGTGGTAGCCTGGCACCATCTAGTTCTTCTGGTTTTAGGTCATAGAGACTGATATTCTCAGGCATCTTTGATTTATATCACTGTTTTTTCCTCCATACAGTGAGAGACCAATAATTTCCCCTCAGAAAGACACCTGCAAGCTTTTAAAATCCCAGTCATTACTCACCGAAATGAAATGCAAAAAAAAGTCTTTGTGCATGATAGACCTTGCTGTTCCCAGAAACTATAAACCTAAACCCACAGGCCCAGTGATTCATTCCCTCAAGGTGTTCAGTTATATCTAAGAATTTTGCATTATGTATATATATTTATGAAATATAATATATATATATATTTCTCTCCAACTCTCCTTCCCATACCTATTCAGCCACATGCAGAAATCACCTTTATTACTTAATTGTGTATATAATATTTATCTCTATTCCTTTTAACTCTTGCTCTACTCTCAGTGTCCTCTTTTGTCACCATTATGTTTTAACAACATCTTCACCCAAAATAACAGCTATCTACCCAATTGCCTGTGGTTTACTCTCTTGTATCACAGTTGAATTACTCAATATAACGCTCCTATCTGTAGTCTTTGTAACTTCCACCAAATGACAGGACAAGGACATGAAAATAAAAATTTTTAACATTCGGACTGAGCCCCAGTAGCATACTAGTTGTGTGCGGGACTGCGGCCCACAGGGTTGACAATTCAAATTCAGCAGCAGGTCTCCAGCAGCAGCAAGGTTGGGCCTCCCACTCCAACCAGGGGGCAGTGATGCCAAAAAAACAGAATTTGTCACATTCGGAGAAAACTAACCATGGAAGAAGCAAAAACATCATTGCCATGAAAATAATAGCCATGAATAGAGAATGTCCAACGTATCTGTTTGGAGAAGGTATTGTGGCAGCAAAAGCAACATTGTGAGCTTAGAATTGTGTGGCAGGCTTCTCTGCCTACAGAAGGAGTAAAACTGAATGCCTTTAAGCAGGAGATGGGTTTGAAAAGTAAGATGCCTTCTGGGAACTTGTCAACCCTTATCCTAGCAGGACAGAATCCAAGGGACAGTGTTGCAGAGAGGCTGAAGATGAAAGAGAAGATGCATCTGGGCATGGCTGAGAAAAGGTTCTGACAAAAAGAACTGTAGCCCTAACATTTCTGATCCTGATTTTTACATATAAAATCTATCTAGCCTCCCTAACAATGTACAAAATCATAACTATTACCTTGTGTATGAGTCCTGTGTGGCCCTTGGTTGGATTATTTAACTTAGTATAAAATTAGAGTGTAATGGTTGGGACAGTTGTTGTCAGACTCATATAAAGAAGGTTTCAGGGTAGAAGCATGTTTGATTTCTGCTTTATATAAATCAGCCTCAGACTGATGTGGAGCTTGATTCTTCTTCCCTTTGGTAAAGACAGAGTAAGTTTGATGAGACCTCCATGCCTTTTCATCATCTGCCTTCCCCTCTAACTGGTTATTTTTGTAAAATGTTTTATTGTGAAAATCTTTTCTTGACATTTTAGAATAGATGTCTCATGCAACTTATGCCTTTTTTGTGGGGCATCACTGCTCTCCGGTGGTGGGAGTAGGAGGCCCAGCCCCACTGCTGGAATTGAACCTCCGTCCCAGTGGGCCGTAGTCCCGCGCACAACCACTACGCCACTGGGGCTCAGCCCCTTATGCCTTTTCTGATCCACTGATTTCACTCTAAGTTCATTTACGTTACGAGGTATGTCTCAGATTCATCATTAATCTTTCATATTGTGTAGTACAGCCCTGTTATGTATGTACCAAAGTTTGTTTATATATTCTTCCACCATACCAAATAACCTTTATTACCTCTGCTATACATTATTGTACGTGGAAGTCTTTGCCATAGCTATCAGACAAGGAAGGGACATTTAAAATACCCACATTTCTCCTTAGAATATTTCTTAAGGCTCCTTAGTGTAAAAGATAGGGAGACTTCATTCTTTAGACATATTCTCAAGAGTAACCTGGAGAAGGACATCCTGCTTGGAAAAGTCAAGAGGCAGCAAAAAAGAGGAAAACCCGAAACAGGATGGATTGACATAAGAGCAATAGTGAGGCTGGCGCAGGACCAGGCAGAGATTTGTTCTGTTGTACAGAGGGTTTCTGTGAGTTGAAACCTACTTAATGCCATCCAATAACAATAAATTGGTAAATAAGTATTCTCTCTATTTAAAGATTACACGATCCTCCACTAGAAAATCCAAATGACTTGTCAAGAAAAGTATGTAAACTATTGGAAAGTTTCAGCCAAATGGCAGGAGACAAGATGAGCCGGCTCTTCTTTCTTATTGGTCCCACTTTTCACCTCTGAAATGACCCATTTTAAACCTAGTGAGGTAGTCAAACTGACCAATCCCCACAATAGGGTTTCATACACCTATTTGCGTGGTCCCACTCCCAGAAGGATGCCATGCACCCTACTTATATTACCTGTAAGTTATCCACTCCCCTTAGTGGGCCTTGTGTTTGCATCATACTACCCAATGAATTGGTAGAAGTTGTAAAGGCTGTGGTTGGAAGGGCTATATCAAGTAATTAATTGCATCATGCTTGTTGCACTCATTCTTATATTCCCTGCAGGCTATCTGCAGTCCCTACCAAATGCTAGGTGCATCGAGTCACACACGTCAAATCCATCAAGGCAGATTCAGAGCAACCCTATAGAACAGACTATAACTGCCCCTGCGAGTTTCCAAGGCTCTATCTATTGAAGGGAGTTGAAAGCCTGGACTTTATCCTGAGAAACAGAGTACCTGGTGATTTTTAGCTGCCGATATTGCCGATCACAGCCCAATATGTAACCACTATACCACCAGAGCTCGCTGGCACATGCCTAGTGGACGGTAAAAATAGATAGTTCACCCCCAAAATTAAAATTAAATACCTAGTCCCTTTCTACAAATAGTTCAAAACCTAGTCAAAGGCTTAGACAAGTAAGTAGAGTGAATAGCAAATATTGAACAGTGTTATATTAAATTTGTACCCCGGATCCCGAAAGATTTCAGAGGGACACTACTTGACCAAGATTAGGGGGTTGATTGGGACTTATTGTTGTGAGGTACCATCTAGTTGGTTCCAACCTCTTGTGACCCTATGCAAGACAGAACTAAACACTGCCCACTCCTTTGCCCTCCTGACAATTGTTCCTATGGCTGCAGCCACTGTATCAATCCATCCCTTGAAGAGTCTTCTTTTCATTTTCCATCTACTTTACCAAACTGGATGCTCTGCTCTATGCATTAGTGTCTCCTGAAAATACTCCCAAAGTACATAAGATGAATTCTTACCATCTTTGTCTCTAAGGAGCACCCTGGCATTACAAGGTGGTACCCAAGGTGTTTTCATAGTGCAGATTTCCCCCTTAAGTGAGCATCAAACAACTTACTCTGAGTTAGTACACCCAGTGACCTCTCCTGGAAAGGTTCTCTCTGGTCACAATGAATTTTTCTGTAAAAGCAGTTTCACTTGAACCTCATTTTTTGTGATGACCAAGTGAAGAGAAAAGTGTGCGGCTATCAAATTTTACTCCTGGTCAAGAAATATGTATGCCGCAGAAACTGTTGTGATGTTTAACACTGATTGCGAGGACAGTGCTATGAGGAAAACTTAAGTATACGAGTGATCTTGTGATTTTCTTATTTCAAAAAGGTGAAATGTTGATCAATGACAAACCTCATTCTGGACATGAGAATGAGAGGGTTACTATGGAATTTGTGCCATGTGCTGGCCAGGAAAAAGGAGCATCTACTGGAAACATGCCATGCTTTGCAAGAGTAGTTTCTAAATGGTCCAAACTTTTTCCCCCCAAGTACATTATTGGTGAGGAGACATGATGCTATTCGTATAGCCCCAAAAACAAACATCCATCAAGCCAGTGAAAGGTATAATTACCTCACCCCCAAAATACTCATCACGTAAAATCAAAGATCATAGCAATGCTCATTTGATTTTTGGCAGAATGCTGCATTTCAGCAGCTTTGCCAGGGAATGGGGGGGGAGTATCCATTTTATCTCAGGCAGAGTAAGAGGAGACCCTGCATCACCAGTTCACGTGGTGGAGCTATCAGCGTTTCCCACTGACCTGGAACCAGGGAAGGTGGTGGCCCTGTCCCATTTGCCTCAGGAGCAAACACCTTTGCTCCTACACATTGTAATCCATGGTCTTTATCAGCTAGCGCCTCACATTCTCACTTTCAGCAAGCAAGTTTGTGTCACCTGCATATTGCAGAACATTAAAAAACTATCCTCCAATCATGATGCCACATTCTTCTACATGTAAGTCAGCTTCTCTTATTATTTGCTCAGTATTCAGATTAAGTATGTACGACAAGAGAATACAACCCTGTCACATATTTAAAACCCAGTTTTAAACTATGCAGTATTTCCAACTACTAGGATAACATTCCAGCTGATGAGTTGAAATTGGGCTCCAGTTTTTTTTTTTTTAATTAAGGTACTACTAGATACAAGAATATATCTCTAAGATCACTGAAATCAAATGATGCAGGCATCATATGTCCCTTTATTGACTGTAAGATGCTAGACTAAATGCTGAGAAAATGGTATGTTTTACTCTAGTGAGCTTCTTAACACTTGTGAGTCAACTACATTCAAAGTTTCACTTGCTATTACTCATGTTTCTACTACCAAATCTTGGCAAATATTGCTCCCCTATACATATTCCATTGGTTCCCATCAATATGCTTGTTTTCAAAAGAATATATTATAGTATTTTAGTAAAAGTTTACACTGCAAATAGGTTCTCATTAACAATTTCTTAGCAAACTGCTGAATAATATTGGTTATATTTCATATTCATCGGGATTAGATGAAGACTCATTGGCAGCATGTGATATATAAATGACAGAACCTTGCTTGTGGAAAGCAAAGAAGACTTGAGCCAAAATCCTGATAAACAGACAAAGAGATTACAGTTGTCAAGAATTTTATTTTACTTGGATTCACAATCAAGTTCATGGAAGCAACAGTCAAGAAATCAAAGGGTGTATCGCTTTGGGTAAACCTGCTGCACAAATCCTCTTTCAGGTGTCAAAGAGCAAAGGTGTGTCAGTCAGACCTAAAGTATCCCTGACCCAAGCCAAAATAGTGTCGATTGCTTCCTATACACATGAAAGCTGGAAAGTCAATAAGGAAGACAACAGAAGGATTCTTATGATTTGAACTGTGATGTTGCAAAGATCATCAAGTGTATCGTGGACTACCAGAAGGGTGCAACCATTAGAATGTTCCTTATGGGTAAAGATGGTGAGATTTGATGTCACCTATTTTGGACATGTTATCAGGAGGGACCCGTTTCTGGAGAAGAACATCATGCTGGGTCAGAGAAAAAGAAGAGCTGTTTTGAAATGCATTCTCATTGTGGCTCCAACAATGGACTCCAACATAACAATTGTGAGAATGATGCCTGAAGAAGCCAGAACTGTTTTCTTCTGCTGTGCATAGTATTGCTCTTAGTGGAGAATTTCAAGGACATCTAACAGCAAGAGTAACTGTAGCTCTGCCCTTTATACCAACTTCACTGCCACTGAGTTCATTTTGACTCATAACAACCCTATAGGGTTGGGTTGAACTGACCCTGTGAATTTCTGAGGCTATAACTTCTTACAGGAGTAAAAAACGTCATCTCTCAGCTTAGGAGCTGACTTCAAACTGCTGCCTTATGATCAGCAGTCCAAAACTTTACCACCATGGCAGCAGAACTCCTCTGCCCTCTATATGTTTTATTATGTATGTGACTATATATCCACACGATTATATATATGCCTACGCTTCACTATGTGCTTTTGCTCAATCTGTGGATAAGAAAATATTTTGCACCATTCTTACAGGTTAAAATGTATCCCTGGACTTTCAGACCACCCTCAAAAACCACTTCTTCCTGGAAGTCTCTGACTCACATTCTGCCGTCCCTTAAAAACAAAATTTGAAAAACTAACCTTACAAGCAGCTGCTATTTTCTTCAGCATTTTGTAGCAACATACAGAGAGATAACAAAAAATGCTAAAGTCTTGGATAAGGGAAACATACTTGGGTGGGGGGGAGCTGAGGAGAAAAACAAACAGAGAAAGGAACTCGGAGAGGCTATATAAGTAAGAAAAGTACAAACAAGTGGAGTGAAAACAGCAAAGGGACACTTAACAGAGATGAATAAGAGAGAAAGGTCAAGACAAATGCATGCGCAATGAATGTTTTGAAATGAATAAAAGAAAAAAGGAAAAACTGGAAGAAAGGAATGAAAATACCTTAGCATTTAGTAGATATGATGTCTCTTATTGGCAAAGAGTGACAAAACCCAATCCAAACTCACAGTCGTAGAGTGTAAGTTGACCCATAACAACCCTATGTATTAGTGTCACTCACTGCCATCGAGTTGATGGAGACTTATAGCAACTCTGTAGGACAGGGAAGAACTGCCATTGTGAGCTTTTGAGACTGTTTGTGGAGTGTAAAGCCCCATCTTTCTTCTGCAAAATGGCTGATGCCTGTTAGCTTCTGAACTCTTAGATGGCAGCCAGTGTACAGCGCAAAGCCCCCAGGGCTCCTGTATATAATAAGGTTCCTGAGGCTGTAAATCTTTATGAGAGAAGAAAGCCTCATCTTTCTCCCACAAAAGAATAACAAGGAAATATTCTGTGGGGAAGAGAAAAGACAGAGTTGGAATCTGATCATCAAGGCTCCACTTGGAGCTCTGGTGAGATAGTAATTACCCATTGGATTGTGATTCACAAGAAGAGGCCAGTCCCTAGAGAAGTACATCATATATTGTATAATAGAGGGTCAGTGAAAAAGAGAAAGACCCTTTAAAAGATTGGATCAACACAGAGGCTGCTTTGAGGGGTCCAAACATAAGAACAATGGTAAGGATGCCACAGAACCAGCTAGTGTCTCACTTCGTTGTACCTAGGGTCAGTATGCGTCAGAACCGACTCCATGGCACCTAAAAACAAAATGAAGGACTGGGTCCCTATTTCACCTCCCTCCAAAGGAGTCCTGCTGGTGCTTTATCATTGAGTAGTTAACTCAATAGTCAGCAGTTCAAAACAACCCTCCGCTCCTTGGGCTATCTGCTCCTGTAAAGATGTTCTGGCTCTGAATGCCTATATAGGGTGGCTGTAAGTTGGCTGTGAGATTTGGGGTTTGAAGTCCATCTACTTTGGAGAATTCTATAAGCAAAAGAGAGCAGCGACATGTGAAGAGCTATACAAATATAAGATGATATACATAATTAGCATGAATACAAAGTGATCCTCATGGGAGACGATATTTAATCACACTTACCATAAGAAGATTAGACGATCAAGATGATAAACCTGAAAAACAGATAAGACCTTTTCAGCTGATCCCCCTTCTGATGCGCATTAAGCCTGATGTGGTTTTCAACATGTTCTATATTTTTTTTGTTGTTCATATTGGGGTTTATCTCTGATGTGTTTTGTCATTAGGGGTCACCTTTTTCCATTTAAAAAATTCTTTCTTTTGTTTCAGTATGTGAAACTGGGGATTGATGAACCTACGGGTACAGCAAGTAGCATATGTGTTTCTGAAGGGTATAGGAGATTGCGTATAAAAGGGAGTTAATGTTAAGAAGTTCAGGAAGGAAAACGATGCTTTGAAACTAATTTTACAATACTGCTTAATGTGATTGATCTATGGCATGACATGGATGATATTGTATCTCTAGTAACACCTAATAAAATGATTTTTGAAAAGATGGTAGCAATGCTGTGTTTACAGGGCTCCAGTAATAGTTGCTATGAATATGTCAGAATTGAGCTCAGTACCCACTAATGTTATTTATTGGATTTTACTTAAAATCCAATTAGACAGCTATGTGGTATATCTTACTTTAGAAAATCAGTTATTACAATTATTAAAAGAGTCAATGAGATTTATCTTCTATAAGTTTCTCTAGGGTGGATGTAGCTCTATTCTAATACTTCTTGAAAAAAATTCTATTTACAGAACAAACTGTTTCAAACTGTTTCTGGACCAGTAGTCCAGAAAATAATATACTACTGATGTATTTCAAATGCTTTGTTACCAATAAAATTTATAAATATATTCAAGACTAGTCCTATAGATAATTATGTCTGGAAAGTGAACCAAGAACATATATAAACTATGGATACCTAGTGTTATTTGAACTAACAATTATAGCCCCAACCTAAGAACCATGAGGTCTTATGACATGGGTCACCTCCATACTTGCCTTCATGAAGAAATCGTTCAAGATATGGGTGCTATAGCAACGTGATGAAGAAATCAGATAGAGCAGCATCTGGCATCTTAAAGGCTTGTTTTCAAACAAGCAGACATGTAAGTGGGATGTCAACTAAGTCCACATTGTTGAAGTATATCAGCTTCTGTGACCCAAAGATTGCATAAAATAAGATCTAAGGACAGAGGAGGGAAAGGTATTAGAGCTTAAATTCTGAACACCCAGTTGGCTAAAAATGAAAGTGAAAGTCCAAGGTCCATTTGCAAGGTCTCTACATGTATGAAGCTTTTGGTGAATCCAATTTGACCATAAATGTAAAGTAAATTAATGCAAAATTATTTAGGTTAAAAGTTAATACATTATCATATATTCTTCTTTTATACTTTTTATTTTCTGCTTTCATTCGTATTAATGTTTTTCTCGATTTTATTTTGTTATTGCTGTTTCATATATATTTTTCTGTATATGGCATCCAGAATGGGTAAATCTATAATGACAGTAACTGGATTGATGGTTTCCTAGGGTTATGAGACTGGATGCTGGGGCGAGATGGGGAGCTAATAACAATGAGAACCAGACAGAATAGTATATTCTAAAACTGATTGTGTTAATGTTTGCACAATACGTACCTTCATTAAGAGAGCATTGAATATATGGGTGCCATAGCAGCATGGTGAAGAAATCAGATGGTCCCAGGCTATCAGGTAAAATAGCACCTGGCATCTTAATATGATTGAAAATGTACGATATGTGAATAATGTGTCATTAAAACTGAAAAAAGGAATAGCCCTGTAATAACAACTCTCAACGACTTAGAGTTTGTTGTGAATTCTAGAATGGGAGAATAAGACTAGTATGCCAGGAATTGTTTATAATATACAACCTGTCTATGTATGCTGAAACCTAGTCATCTGAAAATTCCAACATGAGGATCCCGGCAAAATAAATTTATCATAGCTTTTGAGATTACCAAGTCTTCTCCTTTTTTCTCATTTTAAAGATAAGGAAAAGGAGAGCCCACTTAAGGGGACCCATTCATTCACCCACAGACACACAAACATCCTCATCTTAATCCTTGGAAAGCCATTGGTACAGTTGGTTAAGCAGTGGGGAAAAGCAGAGGCTTTCAGCTCCTGGGAAACTGTAGTCTAAGAAACTCTGTTCCACAAGGTTTTTATGAGGCAAAATGTTTTCATTCCTAATCCAACAACCCTCGGGCTATATCATAATTTCTCTAATTGTGTGAATGTGCAAGATACTGTTCATGCACAAACATACGAATTTACACATTCATCTGCATTCATATTTTCAAGGGGTAGTAAATTTAGAAGGGATATGGCCTATATCTTCCTCTTTTCATATTTTCTATTTCCTCTTAATTGGACAAAGGTTTACATGTGAATTAGAACTTTAACTATGAGCACCAGATTTACAGAATTCTATAATATACATTGAGAACTCTAAGTATATATTTGAATCTCCACATATACATGGTTTACATTGAGTTCTTTCTGACCAGTAACTGGCAATGTGAAAGTCTATGCCCACAGGCCGAATTTGTTTGCAAGTAGATTGGTATCCCTTACCTGACCCTACTTCAGCCCACCCTACTCCTAACCAGCCCAGGGATGGGCGACTTTGCCCTTAGGAATTTGCCAGGGGTGTGTTTGATGAAAATTGGGACACAGAACCACAATATGGAGAACCACATACTAAGACCAACAGGATCAGAAGTTCCTAAAACAATCCTGTAAATGTTCCAATTTGCAGTAAAGTATCTCAATGTAGTTTCTTTTCTACTTTTATATTCCTGTCGTCAACTGTCATGTATTAATCTACCACCAGTCAAGCTTTGGTGATGAAAAAGCCTGGGCTAAATATCAATAAACAAATTTAATTAATGTAGGACTTCTCTGAATCTTCAATATGCATCTCTGACTTGAGAACAAAAAGACATTCCCACCCACACTCAGCCTGTCCAATAACAGAAAGCACAGCATGATCTGGATTAACATGGCTTTGCTGTTCCATGGTTTTATTAGCATTTCTTTACTCTTTCAGGACTGTCTTGCCCAAGCAAATGGTTTTTTTGTTCAGTAAAGGAAATTCCAGAAAGACTCTTCAAAGGAAAAACCCATAGATAGTTTGAGCCTGTAGATTCTTTGAATATTCCATTTAAAAGGCTAGCCTTTTGGCATTTATACCAATCTAGACTGTGGCACAATGATTCTTATCCATTCTGTATCAATAATCACATGGAAAGATTTACCATTCTTTAACTTTTAGTAAAATCTGACTGCAGAAGTCTGTTTTCCACTTTAAACTCCCAAAAATTCTGCACTGTCTTTTGCTGTTCTCTTTAAAATGCAAACTTCTTTAGAACCTATTTAGAAAGTCAAACTGTTAAGTGGGATGAATGTATCAAGCATACTTACCAAGATAGTGGTGGTTATTCTGATGGCAGCCAAATTATTTTTTCTGAATAGGATTTTTCTATTATAGGCTACAAAATGTCCCCTTTGCCTTGATCAAATGGCTCAAATTGTGAAACTTTTCATTGGAGACCATTCATGGTATAAAAATTAAATACCTGGAAGAGATTATTCTACTTATTTTTGATCACTTTGAACTAGATTCAGTTTTCTTTGTCCCCATACTGCTAATACCTCCTAGCTCAATGAATTGTTATCATTTCCATGTTGGGATACACAACCTGAAGTGGTCACTCGGATACTGCATTTCACCTGAATTTTTGCCTATGTACAAAACATTGTGTTATATGTATCTTTTGCCAATTCCCAACCTCCACATGTATTTTCATAAGAAAGATATGCTCATTTTACAGCACTTTGAAAAGACGTTAGAATAGTGTAACTATGTGAAAAAGTAATCTCCTCATACCGTTTTGGAAACCCCATGGGCACAATTCTACTCTGTCCGTAAGGTCACTGTAGTTGGAACTGACTCAATGGCAGTAGGCCTTTGTTAGTAGAACGTCGTGTTTTTGTGAAAATCAGGAGCTCGGGGCTGAGCCCCAGTAATGTAGTGGTTGAGTGTGGAACTGCGGCCGACTGGCTTGGTGGTTCAAATTCAGCAGCAGCAAGGCTGGGTCTCCCACTCCTACCAGAGGGCAGTGATGCCTAATAAAAAAAAAAAGAAGAAGAAGAAGGGCTGAGCCCCGGTGGCATAGTGGTTGTGCGCGGGACTGCAGCCCACTGGGACAGAGGTTCAATTCCAGCAGTGGGGCTGGGCCTCCTATTCCCACCACTGAGAGCAGTGATGCCCCCCCCCCAAAAAAAAATCAGGAGCTCTAGTGGCAGGAGTATCAGGTGAGTAAACATTGGACTTCCAACTGTAAGGTCAGCAGTTCAAACCTACATACCTTTGCACCGGAGAAAGTTGAGGTACCTGCTCCATAATGATGCCTGTGGGTTGCTCCAAGTTGGAATCAACTGTAGGTCAGCGAGTAAATTGTCTTACAAGCAATTTTAATAAGTTCTTATGTTGAGTTACAAATCAGATCACTAATCCCAAGGTGAATAGTTAGAACCCCCCAGTCTCTCAGTAGGAGAAAGACAAGGCGTTCTACTCCCATAAGATTTATCATCTCAGAAACCCACAGGGGGCTGTTGTAATTTGTCCTATACGGGTACTGGGAGCTGGAGTTAACTTGTTGGCAATGAGAGAAATGAATTACAGGCTATTTATCTGTCAGCTATGCAAGAAAACTCTTGCCAAAGCCTTAAATTCTTTACTAAATTTTAGCTGCAACACAATCAAGATTGTAGCTTTTATATATTTTCAAGTTTAAAATTATGTCACATGCTTATTTCTTTTATAAGAAACTGTTTATCACCCACCCATATCCCCAGATAACTCAAATACATACAGATAGTTAAGCTACAGAGTCATGCAGAACTTTAACAAGGAAAAGACTCAATAATCCAAAGGTAATTGTGTGTGCAAACAGATTGAAGGAAGCTCACCAACCAGGGATATGACTATGCTGTTGTGTTCGCAATGACTGCAGCTGTTTACAGTGCTCCATTAGATTCAGCTTGGTTGATCTTAGGTTGTGAGCCAGATTGTGTTTCTAATATAGTTCTTATTTATTTCTAACAGAGCAAGAGTACCCAAGTTCAGGGCATCCAGATTGTGCCAGATACATTATATGAGCTAAATACTCACATAGGGATTTGGAGGACAACAACAAAATGGGAACAACATAGAGAAAATTGTACCTTGTATTAATGTATAATTATCCAGTAGTCTCAAACTGACATTATGTAACATCAAAGCACTTAAGAGGAAAGAAAACAGTCATCTGACATTTAGATGCACATGATGAGCCTGCAGATGCCTTTATGATGCAAATCATCTTCACCACTGAGTGGTATAATAGACCACATTTATACTATACCTTACAGGTAACCTGATGAATATGAGGTTTGAGGAAATTTCATTAAATTTAAATATTGATTTACATTTCAACATTTTCTAGCATTTACCATAGACCAGCACCTTCACATATGTTATTTCTATAATTTTGCTGATAACATATAACCTTAATAGCTCACATACTTAATACATTAAAACAATTATTAACAATTCAAATACATGGTGAGCCATCAATCAATTTTAATTATGTCCAAACCCTAGGCTTCAAGCACTGGAGGGTTATTCTTTGATTCTGATAATTTTGTAGATGATATTATCAAGCTTTTCCTATATGAAATTTTTTTATTTGAGAAAAAATGATTTAGCATAAAATATCTTTGAGTCAATATAATAACTTTATTATGTTGGCTATATTAGTTCATACTTATTATAATGACATAAAGTAGTGATCATTATAACAGATATACTAGTGATTACTTTCTGTCAAATTACAATGTCAAATTTTACTTAGCTATCAAGATGAATTTCCTACATGCGGTCAAACATATGGATACTCAGAAACATGCATCAATCATTATTGGAATCATCTGGACTATTGGGCATTATTTAGCAACAAATACAATGGCATGCTTAACTGGAAATATTATTCTAATTTCAGAGCTGGTACTAGCGTGTAGGTTCAATCTTTTCCTTCCTGAAAGTGAGGAGGACTTGAAGTGCTTGCTGTTGAAGATAAAGGATTCCAGCCCTCAGCATGGATTTTGATTTTATGCAAAGAAAACCAAAAATCCTCACAAGTAGGACAAGCGATAACGCATGAAAAATGGCGACAAGATTAAAATTGTGAAGGATTTCATCTTGCTTGGATCCACAATGAATGCTCATGGAAGCAGCAGTCAAGGAATCAAATGACTTGTTGTATTAGGGAGATATGCTGCACAAGATCTCCTTAAAGTGTTGAAAATAAGGAGGTTACTTTGAAGAGTAAGGTGCACCCGACCCACGCCCCATGGTGTTTTCAATCACCTTATATGTATGTGAAAGCTGAAAAGTGAATAATTAAGACAGCAGAAGGGTTGCAGCTTCTGAAGTATGGCTTTGGTGAGGAATATTGAAAGTACCAATAAGTACAATGTTGAAAGGTGCAAACAAATCTATCTTGAAAGTACAACCAGAATGCTTCTTAGAAGTGAGTGTAGTGACACCTTGTCTCATACTTTGGACATGTTATCAGGAGAGATCAATTCCTAGAGAAAATGTCATGCTGGTACAGGAGAAAGTCGGGAAAAGGAAGACTTTCTAAGAGACGAATGACATATGGCCTGCATCAACGGGCTGAAGCAGAACAAAGAGTGTGAGGATGGTGCCAGACAGGGCAGTGTTTTGTTCTGTTGTGCATAGGGTCTCCAGGACTGAGAACTGAGTGGACAGCACCTAACACTGCCATCAATCCCACCCTAGACTGTGGGACATTTTCTATGTGTACGGTAACTAGGATCGTAACCTCTTTTGGGGGTCAAACGACCCTTTCACAGGGGTTGCCCCAGACCATCAGAAAATACATATTTCCAATAGTCTTGGGAACTGAGACACCGCTCCTATATCGATATGCAGGTGAATCGGCCCACATGCACACACGCCCACATACAGGTACTCGACATGAAAAGTATTACCCATGATACACTATGCTTCAAAACAAAATTTCATTTATTTGTCATTAGAAATAAATATTTCACAATATAGAATCACATATTGCTTTGTGATGAAACACTTTGTTTTAATTATGTTCAATTTGTAACAATGAAAATAGATCTTGCTATGTCAGAGATTTTTATTACAATTCATAATACTAGTAAAATTACACTTCTGAAGTAGCAATGAAAATAACTTTATGGTTGGGGGTCACCACAACGTAAGGAGCAGTATTAAAGGGTCATGGCATTAGGAAGATTGAGAACAACTGAACTAGGGGACTACATGGCTCCTTTGGTAAAGGAAAGGCAGCATGATGTTGTGCTGTACACAGGGTCTCTATGAATCAGCCAGCTCAGTGGCACCTGGCAACAGCAACATCCGCTTTTTCAAACCTAATTCAGTTGCTCTAACCCCTGGCTGCACATGATAGTCAATGGAAAGCTTTAGAACGGTCCAAAGCCTTGATCTCCTCCATGATGATTCTGATGTACTTTGGCCAGGGTGTAGTCGGTCAAGATTGGTTAGTTATTTCCAATGGGAAGTGAAGAGTAAGACCCACTAATCCAGTTAATTCAGCTGCTGGTCCTTTTGTTCCCTTTGGTACCTCGATACTTCCCCCAGCAATCAGTTCTCTGTTTCACATTATCAGTTCTCCAGAGGTCAACAATGATGCCTGTGGTTGTTACTGTTCGGTGCCACCATGTTGGTTCTGATTCATAGGAAGCCCAGGTACAACAGAATCAAACACTACCCGGTTCTGCACCATCTTCACATCTTTTCTTCTGTTTGTGCCCATTGTTGCAACCACTGTGTCAATCCAGCCATCTCTTTGAGTGCCTTCTTTTTAATTGCTGTGCCTTCACTTGACTAAGCACGATGCCTTTTTCCAAGGAATTGTCACTCCCGATCAGATGTCCAAATATGCAGGTTCTCCATCCTTGCCTATAATAAGCATTCTAGATGAACTTCTTCCAATACAGATTTGTTTGTTCTTTCTTGCAATCATGGTACCATGATTGGATCCCTGAAATGTATTTCTCCCATCTCAGTCACTGATCTCAATTAATTTCCATGTAAACATCCAAACTTGTTTTTTTAATAAATCATTTTATTCTTGGCTCATACAACTCCCATCATGATCAATATATATGTCAATTGTATGCATACCATATTTTTACACCTGTTGCCATGGTGCCGCTTGTCCAGAAACAATGCATCATGGAATTTGACTACAGAGCACCTTGCTTTTCTCCATGCTGGCCCTTTACTTTTGATGAAATCTAACTAGATCAGACTGGACTTCCAGCCCCAACATTGGTCTGCCCCTCTTACCAAGAAATGCAATTGTGACATTAGTATCTTGATGGAATTCTTTTCTTTGTCTCACAAATATTTTTGCACCATGCTGCCACAAATAGTGGCATGTGCAAATATCCATGTTTGAAATCGTTACTATCAAATAGTTATTATTGTATGCACAGAGTTAGGCTACCTGAATTAGCATAAGGTTCTACCGTTCACTTAGATTTTAGGCCTTGTACTACTTATATAACCCCTTTCAGCCTCACCTTCCATATCTAGGAAATAGAGATCATCATCATCATTTGTGGGGTTGTGAACATTGAGTGAAACAATGCTCTTGTCAGAGTGCACAGTAAAGTACGCGAATCCATATTAACAGATCTGTTTTTAAATGATAAGAATTCAAATTTACTTAAAATCACAAAGAATAATTTTAGAATCACACCAAACTGTCTCCTACATAATATTTGCCATTTAAACCCTAGACATTCTCATATGTGTACATCTGCCAGGGATGCAATTTTATCCAGAGTGTGCTATATTTCTCAGGAAAAAAATGGAAAGGAGCCCTCTACTTTTAATGCATGAGAAGGCCATTGCCTTTGATATCATAGATAAATGCTAGGATACTTACTTTCTAATTGCTTTATTGCCAGGAGTTTTCAATGAAGCCATAAAAGAAAAAAAAATAAGATCAGCCTAATTGCATCAAGATGGATATATAATGCATACATCTCTTGTTTAATGGATCTAATAATAGGCCACCTGTTTCACCTACCTTCTTCCCAGTTCAGCACATGAATGGTGATTTCTGAAGTGAGCAAACCTAAACTCGGAAGTGCAGTAATGTTGCAGTGTAATAATAGCTCATCTTCATTTTGAAACTTCTCTAATCAAATCATTCTAGAGTCTTAAAAGAGACCCATGTCCTGGTTATCATTTTTATTGCAGTCAACATTGAGATATATATCCCCTGGGTACAAGTTCTAGGTCCAAAGACCCTGCTTCAAAGATGGATAAAAATTAGTAGAGGAACAGCGAAAGAGGTGAGTACAGAATGAATGAAGTTCTTAGTTGATTTGTTCAGACCAATTCACTGGATGCTAATTTAACTGGGTTTCACATTTAGTCATGTCATTCAGTATTCATTTCCCAGATTTGGACTTTATTATTTTATCTATCACAACATTAAAGATCTGCCACATCTGATCCTCTCAAGAATAAGGTAAGTCTAAATGGGCCTTGCCACTGCCAACATGTCATTGATTCAGGTTCCAGTAATTCACAATTTGTAATATATCACATTTTTCTGATAGGAGGACTGAAATTATTCTTAGCATATTAACAGTCTAGCATGTGGAAGAAGGGATGTTCAACTACTGCAAATACAACAGTTTTAAGAACCTCAGAACTCATTTGTGATGAATACTGGGTATAGTATTAATTAATCATCATGAAGAGCCCAATGGAACCTGTCGCTGTGTTTACAGTAAAGATTTTTTTAAGGATGTTGTTCATTATTTGCTCTGCAAAGTCTACAAGGTACACATTTCTTTCTTATCTTATTATTTTGGAAATGGAATTATTTTGGATTGTTGTTGCTAGCCAGCACAGAGTTGACCCTTGACTGGTGGCACAACAGAATAAAAGGCTGCCCAGTCCTGTGCTATTCCCCTTATCCATTCAGATACAGGGCTTTCTTCCTACTCTGCCTTAGTCTGGAAGCTCTGCTGAAACCTGTTCAGTGTCACTGCAATACACATGGGCATCGTGTCACCATGCACACAACTGCACGTGAGATACACTGGCTGGAAATTGAATCTGGGTCATATATACAAGGAGAGAATTCTGCCACTGAATCACTAATATTCACCAGTCAGGACTAGTCAGGGTTACGTATAACAGGACACTTCATCTCTCTGTACCTCGATTTCTTCACTTGCAGAATCATAAAGAATAAAGGCAATTATATATAAAAAGTGCTCAGAACTGTGCCTGACACATATGATCTCAAATCCACCCAAACTCATTGCCATGGAGTTGATGCCAACATCGTTGTTTCTGAAATTGGCGCTATTTACAGGAATAGAAACCACTATCTTATGGTGGTTTCAAACTGCTGACCTTGTGGCTAGTAATCCAACACACAGCCTATACAAGCAAGGCTCCTGATACTCTGTTAATTTTTTTTGGGGTGGGTGGCGGGCATCACTGCCTCTGGTGGTCGTGGGAGCTACCCAGTGCCGCTCCTGAGAACCGCCACTGGATTTGAACCGCCAAGCCCGTGGCCTGCAGTCCCGCACTCAACCACTTACGCCATCGGGGCTCAGCCCAGATACTCTGTCAATTTTAACTACAATAGTATCGTGATTTTTTTTCTAGTGACATCGTCTCCTTAAAATAAATATGTGAATGTTTTCCTCTTTACATTGCTGCCAGACAGTTTAAAAGTTCTCTCTCTGGTCCACCTCTCATCAGGGTAAATATTTTCTCATTTGCATGGTGTGTTTCCTTCCTCTCGGCCTTTTAAATGTACTTTATTCATAAGGTGTTCAAATCTCTATAAATCTGCTTCATAACAAGACATTCAACAATCAGCCACGCAATCAATGCAAAACAAGCTTAGCTTTCGCGAGGATAAGAAATCCAAAGTAAAAGTAAAACCTTTCAAAATGTCCTATTTCAAGCATTTTTTTCACTTTCTGATTTCGATTCGACTCCCTTTCCCCCCCCCCCCATTAATCTGAACTGGTAAGAAAAATAATATTGAATATTTCATTACGAAAGTTTGAAAACGGGCTGAGCCACGGTGGCGTAAGTCGTTGAGTGCGGGACTGCAGTTGAGGGCTTGGCGGTTCAAATCCTGTGGTTCTCAGGAGCAGCGCTGGGTAGCTCCCACAACCACCAAAGGGCAGTGATGCCCCACCCCCCAAAAAAAAACAAAAAAAAAGTTTGAAAACAGAAAGGTCAAGTGAATATAATAACCATCCATTTATTTCGCATTTTTTTCCAGTTGCCTGGCGACTCCATGCCAGGTGCTCAAGTGAAGCTGTGCTTCAGAGGCTTCATGGAGGCGAACTCTTCAGCAGCCTTCTCCTCAGGCACCTCTAGGTTAACTCCAACCTCCTTTCAATTAAAGTCCGTTATGTCGATTTTAGAATGTATTTACATTTTGCCAATATTGGCTTCCTGTTTATTTTTCTATATATATTTTGAAGTGGTTATGCAGATATCATAATGCCAGGGGGTGAGGAGTGGGCAGTGACAGCCAGGTCACAATGTCCACTCCCCACCCCACCCCCACCCCCGACGCTACAGGAGAGCACCAAAGCTCTTTTCACCATCAAACACAGACAGATTCGGAAACCTGAAGAAGTGACTATTTGGTCCTTTAGGGTCCATGTAAGTTGGGAGCAACTGAATGGCAGTGGGTTGCATAGGTGCCCCTTAAATACAGGGATCATGGTTTCAACAAAGCTCATATGTCAGTGACTGTCACAGGAAGGGGTTTATGTATTCAGAGTATCTTTGTGACATGACTTGTTCACTGTTTCATGTAGTTTTATGATACTGTTCCATTCTCTCCTCGAGAACACACAAAGGTAGAAAAGCCTTCAATGCTTCTGTTTCTTCTTTCCTCCTGCTTTCCAAGTCAACAAGAATGAAAATCATGAAGGAAAATTATACTTCTCTCCTCTTGTGTTGTCCCAGTCCATGACAACCCAAATCAATAGGCAAGCTAAGAACTCTTTTCCCACTGGCAAAACCCACTGACTTTTCTAACAAACTGTGGTAGGTAATGTTTGAAAGGTAATTTTTTTACTCACAGAGTGAAGTTGCAATATAGACCTTGAGCTATTATAACTCCACAGTTGAGATGGATTTTATTAACAATAATTAAAGCTGTTACTATATTAACTCCAACAAGCAGGCATTACTCTAACATAGTCATGCTCTCCATTAGCATCAATATCTTCCTGCCTTTGATCATAGATATGCATATTTATTTCCACGATAATTCCTTTTACTCTTTCATCATATTCAAAAAATGCAAGAATTCTCTACATGCTAGAGAGATGAATCCTTCTTAAATCTTATCAAATATGATCAGGCTTTGCCTATTATTATTTTTTGCCTATTATTTTTTAAGGAGTAAATGATTTAATTACAATATTCTCTATCTGCAGCAACAGTGCAAAATGTTGTTATTAGAAAGATCAAGCTCATCAGAAATACTTCACCATGGGAAAATACACCTTTTAATTTACTAATAGAGTTCATCAGTATTTCCGCCAATTCGTTCTTCCTTGCTTGTGTTCTTTCATGTATTAAAGGTTAAATCTCAAGTCACATTTTAAAAAATCTTTGACAAACCCTCACATTTAGAAAGAGCATAGGATTCCTCCTGTCTGGACAAGCACTGTGTAGCTTTCGTTCCCATGCTGGTGATTATTGACAAGACTACTCTCATTCTTTGCTATTATAGACTCGATTAGTGCTGCCAGGAAAAAAAGAACTGTGGTATGTTGGCAGTTACACTTTGCCAGGCTCTAAGCTTGCTTGTAAGCTTTACTACTTGGCTACATGGAGTTTGATGAGTGCTGTTTAACATCCTGGGTGTTGATTTAGTCATAATTGAAAAAACACATTTTGTTGATTTTTAAATTATATTGCTGGGTTCATTTTCTGGTTTACTTTCTGATCTAAGGATTTCTGGACAAGAGATAAGCATTTCATTTAGGCCTAAATTTAATGAAATGCAATAATATGTCCATGTGATAGGATGGGTCATCTTATATGCAATTTTGTATCTAATCATTATAAGGGCACTAGAATTGGACAAGAATGGTTGAGTCCATTTTACAGGTGAAGAATCTAAGAATATTTGTGTTATAGTTTATAATATCACAAAGACAAGGAAGAGATCCCAGTTATCTTGAATTTCAGCTAAGTAAAATAGATGGTCTCCTAATTTGATTACTGTATAATTTGATTACTAATTTGATTACTAATTGATTACTGTATAAATGAAAATTTGACAAAGCTGACCTAAACATTAGCCAGAGAAGAGTCTGGAATCTAAACTCATTTATAAAAATTAAATAGATGAATGACAACAGAAAATTCTTTTAGGATGATTTCAGTTTGTCTGTGTGTCTTTTAAAAAAAAATTTACTATTAACCGGGAGTTAATACCTGCGTGTTATTTATTTTATTTTTCAAAGCTATGTATTTTTTTAAAAATTATATATACAAAAATACTTTCAAAGAACTCTCCATTCTACTTATTACATTTGTCAAATCTGTGATTCCATTCTTGAAAATTTTTTCAAATTTATCTTTGCATGGCTGACAGCACCTCCCTCTTTTTTTCCCCCTTCGCATCTTTTATATGTTGAAATCACTGTCCTTTCATGTCCCTCTTCATCCCCAGAAACAAAGGAGACCCATGGAGCAAGTTGAGGTGAGGCAGGTGTTTGGGACAAGAGCGGCCTGCTGTTTTTGACAAAATCTGCTGCCCGAAGATGAGTGTGTGAGGAGTGTCTGGTTTTGTCATGCTGGCACAACCAGAGCCCCATCTGCCCCAAAGCAGGTATTTTTTCAGGTCACACCCTATTATGCAATCTTTTCAGAAGTTCTAAATAAAAAGCTTGATTAACAGTCTGACTTGGTGGAATGAACTCCAAGTGTACTACCTCCCTCACATCAAAAGATAAAATCATCTTTATCATTGATTTCTCTTGATGAGTTCTTTCTGGGCAAGGTGACAATGGCATCCTGATTGACGATTGCTTTTGGAATATCACCATGTCTCATCACCAGTAAGGAACTTGGGGAAAAGTCTGGGTTGCTTCAGAACTGTTCTTTCAAAGCACGGCATGTTTCCACCTGAAACTCTTTTTCCTGGTCGGTCAGAACCTGATGCACAAATTTTATAGCAATCCTTCTCATTCCCAAATCTTCTGTTAAATACGCTGAACCAAGCTTCGAGTTAGTCCAAATAATCTTCCCCATCTCTTCAATGGTTCGTGGCCAGTCTTAGAGCACAGGAAGCAAAATGATTTTTTGGAACAAAATGGATTTTGTCAACATTTGGGGGCATACATGAAGTTGACGGACATCCAGACAAGGCTTGTCACCTTTTTGAAAAGAGGAAACCATGCACACACTTGAATTTTTCGCCTAACCCTGTCCTTGTAAGCTGTGTTCAACATCACATCTGTTTCTGTGTCTCTTTTTCTTGAGCAGGAAATAAAATTTCAAAGCTATACACTGTTCTCTTAAAGTGGCCATTCCCCCAAAATGAGGTTCGAACGAAGCTGCTTTTATGAAAAAAATTCATTGGGACCAGCGAGAACCTTCCTAGGAGAGGCCACTGGGTACACAATCTGAGTGAATTGCTCAATGCTTACCTAGTGGGGAAAATGAATACTAGGAAAGCATCACCCAGTGGAACTTTTTCCATTTCTGTTTTGTGTTGTGTTTAGGTACGATTGATATATATCAACCCATAGTTTAATCACATCAAGCAGAATTGTACAATTGCTACCACAATCAGTTTCCAAATATTCTTTTTCTCCTGGACTACTTGACATCATGTCCCTTTTACCCCTCACCCCACCACTGTACTCTCCACCCCAAGAAGCCCTTATTCTACTTGCTATCCCTACAGGTTCATCGATCCTAGGTTTCATATCAGGAAACACAGAAAAGCACAACTTCAAAAGGTGTTATCCAGTGACGTAACACCTCTGTAATACACCTTACTGTGAAGGAACACAAACAAAACTACAGATAATGTTCGAAACCAGATCAGCTCCAACATGCATCAGAGGGCTTTAAATGACAAAGTTTTAACTGTTCAAGTCAGATTTATGCCTTTAATCTTCTACACTCCTATGTCCAATGCACTGTGTTTAGTAACCACTTTCTTCTCATTCCTCAGTTGTAGATAGAGGGAATTGACTGGTATAATTTCTATGTAGTTCCCACAAATGAATCTCGGCCTTCCACTGTCATCCTCTTGCCTTATGCAAATCAAATTCCTACAATTTAGGCTCTGTAACAAACCCCTCCTTTAACTTCGAATGATATGATTTGTAATCTTTCAGAGACTTACGGTCGTGTGCTTCTTCCATGTGGACTTAGTTGACATCTCTCTTAGATGGCTGCTTGTTTGGGGACAAGATTTTAAGCTTCTAGGTGCTTTTATTATCTGCTAGCCAGGTACCATCTATTTTCTTGGCCACATTTTGTTATACCACTTGTATCTTCTTTGTCCCTTCCTGACGACGAGTAGAGAGCAGGGCTATGAGGTAAGAACTAATTGCTTTGAAGTTGGAGTTAGGATTCCATGTGAGCCCCAAAACCATTCCTAGATCTATGGTTTTTTGTGTGCTTTTTAACAAATTTATTATTACTTGTGAGCTAATATCTATGTCATCTCATGTCAGTCACATCAAGCATAATTTTAAAATTGCTTCCACAGTTTCATAACATACCTTTTCTTCCTGGACTCCTTGACTCTCCCCTTCACACAAATACATACACACAACATAACCACTACCCCTGTACCCCGCCCCAAATTTTATTCTATTTGTTGTCTTCATATGTTCATCAAGCCTGTTTTTCTTTTACCAAAAAAGAGGGGGGAATATAACTTCAAGAGGGTTACCCCCAAGAACATAATATCTCAGAGATACACCCAAGGGAATTTTGTGTTTAGAGTCAATTGAACCTTTATTCATATGATAGGATCATTGAAAATATGGATATCATCAGATCTCTTCTCTTTCACACAATGGCTGCAACAAGGAGCTCACACCTAGCAGAACTTGCTCACTGACTCCGACCTGGGCCATATTTCATTAGGGTTCGCCTGCAGTTGCTTTAAGTGCAAAACAACACCATCCCAGTGCTATGAGTTGGAACTAGCTGGGCACCTAACCATACTGATTTATGGTAGGTGCTTTAAACGGTGACACACTTGGCTGCTAATGGTTAATGTGCTCAACTGATAAGCAAAAGGTGGGAGGTAGAAGGCTGCACAAAGGTGCCTTGGATGAAAGGCTGAAGAACCAGCCATTGAAACCCTTGAGGAACCACCTTCTGCTCTGATGCACATAGGATCATCAGGAGTCAGCGTAGCTTGACAACAGCTGTTTATGTCAACATGTATATCAGTGGCTCCACCACATAAACTGTTCCACTGTGAAATAACCATAGGTGAAATATGTGGTTTGTTCCCCCAAATCCATAGGAGAAAGAGTAAGTAGTGAATGTGTGTGTTTTCAGTTCTGCTGTTGGTTTTCCTTTCAGAAATACTTGGGCGATCTAAATATTTTGACCACAGGATCGCTTTGCATTAGCTCCGGCATATTTTCATGCCATGAATAGAGACTCAACATGTAACAAACAAAAAAGTGATTCCTGCTTCATGTAGTGATCATTGAAGCAGACCTCACTTGAATCTTCTCAAATTGCCTCAATGACAGACACTAATATTTGGTCAGTTTTCTCACTCCTAACCACATGGCAAATTGGTGGACAGTGTGCATTAAATAGTTGTTCTACTGAAAAAAGAGGACACTTTGAGGCTATACTTTATGTAACAGTGTCAGGACTTTCTGGTCCTCTTCCTTAAAGTAAATCACAGAGTCTCTTCATGTCCCTGGTATCTTATCTTCCTTTCTCTTTTTCCAATCTTCCTTTTGCTCACTATCTTCTCTGATTACTCTTGATTTACTCAGGCCTCTTACCACTGACTCAAATGGAAAATATGCAGAACTACTGTCCAGAAAGCAGGCATGTGGCAGAATCCTCTTGGACGCCACTGGTCTCTTTCAGTGCTAATGATAGCCTGTGAGAACCATCAATCATATCAGAGAATACCCGTGTCAGAGAGCAGAGAGATTTCAAAAGCAAAGTGGTAAATGCACATCATTCAGAATGTGCAAAGCAGTAGTTATCCATTTCCAGCAATGGATTTGGTAGTGGCCAGTGTGCAAATATCCTAAGAGGACAACAGCAACAGTGTTCTGAATTTCAATAGCATTTTTCCCCTTGTTGGTAGACTTTCCAATCGGTTATCTCATTTAATCCTCACAACAGTCCTATAAAGCAGGCAGGGCAAAGAGGTATTATCACCCCCTATTTGACCCAGGAGAAAACCCAAGTGAAATGACAAGTTAATGACAGAACCTGAACTCTAATTTAGGACATCTGACTCCAAGCTATTTATCCAGCCACCCTTTCTTCCTTCATATACAGCTGCTTCAGTCTGAGCATATTAGATACTTTTAAGGAAGAAGGTGGATATATGGTGTCAAGCTTTTGACTTTTTAATTTTTCCACCATCATTTCTAATTTGAACAATTTTCAAACCCACAAAGTAACTGCTAAAAAATTGTAATGAACACCTTGATACCTTTCACCTAAACCACGATTCTCAATCTGTAGGTCGCGATCCCTTTGAGAGTAGAATGACTCTTTCACAGGGGTCACCTGATTCATAACAGGAGCAAAATTATTTTTGAAGTAGCAACAAAAATAATTTTATGGTTTTGCGGGTAGCCACAACATGAGAAACTGGATTAAAGGGACGCAGCATTAGGAAGGTTGAGAATCACTGACCTAAGCTAACTACTATTTTTAACATTTTTCCACATGTGTATTTTCTGTAGACATAGATACCTCAGCATGTGTTTTTTTGTCTGAACTATTTGAGGGTTAGTTGCATATATATTATCTTATCCCTCATAAGAATGTGTCTCATAAGAATAAGAACGTTCTTCTATAAAACTAAAGTGCAATGATCAGACTTTTGAAATGTAGCATTGATACAATCATATATTTTCATTGTTATTGTGTGCCATCAACTCAGCTCCAATTCATAGCAGCCCTGTGTAGAATAGAAGAAAACTTTATCCAGTCCTGCACTATTCATACTATTGTTTTGTGCAATCCCACTGTCACCATCATGCCGCATGTCAGTGCATCTCATTGAGGATCTTCCTCTTTCTCACTGACCCTCATGTTACCAAGAATCATGTCCTCTGCAGGGACTGACCCTTTCTGAAAATAAGACTCAAGTACATGAAACAGAGTCCTGACATCGTCATATCTAAGGAGCATGTTGTCTGTTCTTCTTATAGAAAAATGTGTTTCTTCTTCTCAAAGCTCATTACATATTAAGTATTCCTCAGGAACACCAGACTCTAAACTCAAATTCCTCCAACGGTGCCAAGAATGTCCAGTGGAGATGTTCTTTGCTTATGCAGATCCCTCTCAAAGATCATGAATTACAGCTAATTATTAAGTTTCTTTCTGCTTCTTTATTGGTTATTTGGGGTTGGATTATTTAGTTAGAGTGGTGTTTTTCAGATTAATCCAATCTTCAAAAAGAAGAAAATGCCACTGCTACTGAGTCCATGGTGACTCATAGCAACCCTAGTTCCCAAGGCTGTAATCCACTGTCCCCCCACCCCCACAAATAAGTCTTCTTTAGCTACGTGCTCAGATGCATTGGAGACCTTGAAAACTGAAGGGGTAGGGAGAAGAAATCAGTCGTTACTTCACATGGCATTGGGCAGCTGTTGCTATTGTTGTAAGTGCCACATGAGTTTGAACTGTGTTCCTTTGTTAAAAGTTTAACTCTGATAGAAGATTGCACTCACATTCTGGGGCTCTGTGGACACCCCTTAACTAGGGTGTATCTGGTCAAAAAAGAACAAAGAATCTGGTGGCAAAGTCATGTGCCCTATCACTTCATTAGAAGCGGGGTGGGGTGGGGAAGGGGCCTGCCCCCCTTGTCAGATTCAGAGACAGCAGGGGATCTTTCTCTTGCTACGGATGGCCCAAGGTGCCTTGTCCTTTCCTCTCCACCGGGGGCTGTCCAGGTGGTGGATGCCATTTTCTTCGGACAGGGGAACTTTGGACCAGACAGAGCCATCTGAGGACTTGAGGCTCCACACTTGGCTGAAACGTGATGCTATTGTTTTGTTTTCGGCTGGGCACTGCCAGGCACCTACAGCTTGATCTCTGTTTTAATAAGGAACTTCAAGGCTAGATAGCATGGCTCGTTTCAGCTTATTACATTAAGCAATTACACTAGTCCAAGTGAAAAGTGGACCCCAAATGGTTCCATCATATAAGCTGTGAGGTTTTAAACTTGTGACAAGGAACAGAAGGAAATGTCCTACTCATTGCAAGGAAATCCTCACTCATGCTTATGTGAGCCACAAGCACTTCAAACCCGTGAAGCTTGTGCTGCGCATCCTTAGACAGTCCAGTCTCTTTAAGAAACTGCCATGTATGCTTGTACTTGTCACTTTGTAGACGAATCCCTTCTCCATATTCTGGATGCTTAATCACAGTACCAGTGCAGATAAATTTCTTTTTTATCATCATAAGCATTGATCCCTTCTACAGTAGTAATAGTCTCCCTTCATTTCTCTTTTTAATTCTTATTATGGATATAATCCTCAGTCTCCACAGGAAGCAGGCCAGCACCCTTAGTTGTATCAGCGTAGGGATTAAAGGAGTGAAGGTTCTGGATAGCAAACATACAAGAAGATTCCTTTTTCCCAGTGGAAAGGACCTGCAGAAGACAGTTGTGAAAGAAGGCAGGCTGGGGGGATGTGTGGAGCCTTGGGAAGCCAGGGAACTGGTAGAGGAAGCTGCTGAATCTTCGTGACTTAAGTGACTCAGCAGTTCAGTGACTGAGACTCCAAGACTGCTAACTCTTTATGGAAATAGAAGTGGCTAGTGGTTTTGAACTGCTGTTCTTATGGTTAGTTGCCCAACTTGTCATCCCTAATCCACCCTATAGGCACCCTTTTATCTTTTATAATTAATAAGCAATCTACTGGGTGATACATTGAGAGTATTTAAATGTCCTTTAGACTTCTAACCCCAAAATGGACTGTTCAAATCCACCCGTCACAGTTTACATGAAAGACAAGATGAGCTGATCCTATAAAGATTTCCTTTCCAGGTCAGAATTGATGGAATAGCTGAGGGTTTTATTTTGGTCTCTATGAATCTGTTGATACTTTATAAAAAGGCATAGAAACAGTCTGGTAAGTGTATGTTTTAAAAGGAAGCGTGAAACATTTTTCAAAACGGTTGTAAGATCTTGGCATTGCAATTTTGGAGGCATTTTGACATTTCTGGTAATGCTGAAGTTCAGCATGGGGCTGTTAACTGCACAGTGGTTGTATCAAACCGCCAAACTGCTCAGTGGGGAAAGTCGGAGCAGCCTTGCTCCTGTCAAGATCTACAACCTTGGAAACCCTAGAGAGGGTTATTACGAGTTGGTGTATTTATTTTAACAAAGGCTTAATGGCATGAGGGAGAGTACAAGCTTGTTTGGGGCTTTCACTGTCACTGGCCCTTCTGTAAACTACGTGTTCATATTTAATATTGTTTCCTCTTCTGGGTTTGGATTTTATTATTTACAATTGTTCTTGGATCACATAGGTTGGCATGCTTCTACAATTTAGCTGATGCCTCAGACACTACTCTTTCAGAGAGATGAACACTGTATGCTTTTTTTAACCATGCTTTGACATAGCGCCCATATCTTCATTGCTCACTTCATGGGGGCAGGTATTGAGTAGGGACATATTATAAGAAAAACTCTTTGAACAGGGCTGTAATTAAGTGTAAACTCAAAATCCATAAATACAGCTATGGTATGTGTATATATATGTATATATATTTGATTCACTTTAAAGACATCATTGTTATTTTGTTGAAGGATATTATAATTAAAGTGGCCAGATTTTAAGCGGGACACACCATTGACTGGGGGGTGGGGTTCTTGATTAAAAATGTGTTCTACATGGAGCAACAAAAATTTTCATAGAATACAAAAATAGTATTGTAATATATAAATTAATTTTAAAATACTATGGGACATTGTTAAATTGTTTTTTTAAAAAAGTGGGACATCTGGTCATTTTAATTATAATTTATCACTCTTGGGCATTATGATAGTTCTATTGATCTGGCCATTGATTTAACTACTGATAGAGAATTTAGAACACTGTCAAGAAAAAGAAAGTATATATGTAAAGTCCTAACTTTTAGAACAAAATACATGGATTGTTGATTTGTTCAAGCTAACTACTTAGGTGGCTGGATACAATTTACACAAAGAATGAAGATTGGAGGTAGGGCAAACTTTCTATAATGCTTGTTTGCAAAGGCAGAATTAAACTAAACTTGCCAGAAAAAGGCATAGAGTATGAAAATAGCTCTTATATGTGGTAGTCTTCAGTTACTACTTACTGGTTACCCTCAATTATTCATAGCCTTAAGGTAGCAGCCATGTGCTTCTTGTCACATGAGGAAGGCATTTCGGCCTTAGGCCCTTGGGAGTGTTAAAACTCCTTCCATCTGTCATCAGTGTGTTTAAGGTAAAGTCCGGTCTCTTAGTCACTAAACCTTAGTGTGGGTTTCAAATTGGATCCTTTAGGTGTAGCCCATGAAGGATGTTTTGCAACTCAAAAGAGCAGAGTACAAAGTCCTGGCTGCCTATATTACATGGCCTGCATCACCAAATGATGAATAAAAACTTGAAATCTCACTATTCATAGTTGCTTTTGCTTTCCTCTTCGAATGCTAGCACCTTTTTATACATTAAAGATGAGTCAGAGAGAAATTGGGACTGATGCTTTCTCTTAGTCTATAACTTGCCATTTCATTTTAAAAATTATTTTTTCTCGGGGCTGAGCCCCGGTGGCGTAGTGGTTGTGCGCGGGACTGCGGCCCACTGGGAGGGAGGTTCAATTCCGGCTCCCAGGAGCAAAGGCTGGGCCTCCTACTCCCACCACCTGAGGGCAGTGATGCCTAAAAAAAAAAAAAAAAAAAAATTATTTTTTCTCTTGACCAGATATTCTGGAATTATCATGCTGAAAATCATTATATCTCTTGACCAGATATCAGTATTTAGGGGTTTTTCTCATCTTTTGAAAATGTTTGGATTAATTAGAGAGCCACCATACTGCAAAGAAAAGTGTTGGCAACTCCTGCCCACTACTCCTCAGCTTCTCTCCATTGTAGCGCCATACGCACCTACAGGAAAATATCAAGAACAGAAATTTAACTTTGATATTTTCACAGAGCGTATTCCTATTTCTCTTTTTTGCATATTCATATTTCACAAGTTATACAAGTCTTCATTTGCGTGTGTGTAGCTCTGTGCCATTTGAACACTTGTATAGTTGTTGGCAAAGACTATTGAGCATCTGGTGGACTGCCAGAGGAACAAACAAATCTATTTTAGAAGAAGAACCAGAGTGTGCTTTAGGAGCAAAGATGACAAGACTTCGTTTCATGTATTGCAGACCCATTATCAGGAGGTACCAGTCCCGGGAGAAGGACATGGTAACATGGAGGGTTAGGGATAAAAAGGAAATCATCAAAGGAAATTGACTTATTGCCTACAATAGGCTCACACATACCAATTGTGAGGATGGTGTCGAATGTGGTAACATTTTATTCTGTTGAATACAGGGTCACTATGAGTTGGAACCGATACCCATAACAAGAGCAACACAGCCTTGCATGAATGCCACTGCAATCAAGATAATAACTGGAACATTAGCACAAGATTTCCAATTACAACTTGATTGCCACCCTATCACCTAACATCTCTAAACCCTAGCAACCACACTCTGTTCTTTATCTCTATAATTATGTTATTTCACAAATGCTGCATAAACTAGGCATTTCGTTAAGATCGTTTTTGGTTTTTTACACAGCAAAAATTGTCTTGAGACCTATTCAAGTTTTGTGTGTTTGAAGTGTTTATTGTTTGAGCAACTAAGCAATGTGATATGGAATGGATGTGTCATATTTTGTTTAACCATTTACCCATTAAAATAGTAGTTTCCAATTTGGCATTATAATAAATTAAGTTGCAATGACATGTATATACAAATTTCTGCATCTGTACTCTTCATTAAATTCAGATCCAGTGATATCATTTTTCACTTGTATCAGCAGTGTTTGCTCACAACCTCAAAACAGTGTAAAGTCAGGCCTTTGATTTTATTTCAGTATGATGGATGAGAAACTGTATCTCAAAAAATTGCTAATTGCCATTGTCTTTTTACAAATAAAATTGAGCAACTTTTTACATAAACTTAAGGTAAAGTGACCAGATGTCCCACTTTTTAACAATTTAACAATATCCCATGGCATTTGAAAATTAAAATAAATATATTACAATACTATTTTTGTGTTCTATGAAAATTTTTGTTGTTCCATAAGACCAAATTTTTAATCAAGAACTCACACCCTTGCTCAGCCATTGGTGTCCCACTTAGAAATCTTAAAGGAAAGTTGTTCAATGCTGTGAACTATCGGTTCATGTGTTTTTCTCATTTCTCTAACACAGATTTAATATGTTATCTGACCTCTGATATTGTTGTTGTTTGGTGCCATCTGATTGCCTCTAACCTACACAAACCCTAAACACAACAGAAGAAAACACTGTCCAGTTCAGCCCCATACTCACAATTGTTCCTATGCCTAAATTCATTGATGCAGCCACTGTGACAATCCATCTCATCAAACCTTCCTCCTTCTCCACCCATCTACTTTACCAAGCATGATGTCCTTCTCCAGGGACTGGCTTTTCCTTACAATATGTCCACAGCATTTAAGACAAAGTCTTGCCATCCTTGCCTCTGAGGAACACTTTTGCCTTACTTTTTCCAATACAGAGATATATGTCCTTTTAGCAGTTCCTAGTATTTTCAATAATCTCTAGCACAACAATTCAACTGCATCTATTATTCTATGGTCTTTCTTTATTTAAAGTACAACTTTGACATGCATGTGATACAGTAGAGAATACTCTGGCTTTGGTCAGGTGCAGCTCAGTCCTCAAAATATCATCCTGACTCTTCAATACTATAAAGCAGTCTTGTGCTACAGATTTGCCTAATGCCCTATGTCTTTTGGTCTCTTGACTGGTGCATCCATGAATTTTAATTATGGATCCAAGCAAGGTACAATCCTTGTCAACTTCAAACTTTTCTTCATTTATCATGATTTTACCTATTGGTCCAGTTGTGAGGATTTTCGTTTTCTTTACATTGAATTGTACTCCATAATGAAGGTTACAATCCTTGATCTTCATCAGCAAGTGCTTCCAGTCCTCCTCACTTTCAGCAAGCAAAGTTGTATCATCTGCATATCACATGTTAGTAAAGCTTCTTCCAGTCCTGATGCCTTGTTCTTCCTCATATAACGTGTGACTTACTTAATTCCTTCTTTCCTTTATCCATTTGTCTTTTATTCTTTCCTTCCTTCTTTTCCACCAGGCCTTTTTCACATTTTATCAGGATCTGTTTCTGATAAATAGGGGCACAGATGGACAGCTTCAGTGTTGACTAGAAGTGAGTACCTGGCATGGACTCTTATGAGTTATCAATGCTTCCCGTTCAAAATCAGGTGGATACACTTTACAATACAGAAGTTGCAAGTTCTCAAGGCCTTCCCCATCTTGATTTTTTTAAAAAATCCATTGGGTTTAGTTCCTTTAGCTCTGAGGAGTCACTGAACTATAAACATGGTAATCCTGAATCAAGGGAAAAAATAACTTATGACTGAACCACAACGATAATAATTATTATTATATTTAAAATATTTTATAAGAAAACACACAGTTCAAGAAATAGGAAACTTCATACATTTTATCCATAAAAAGAAACATCTTCCTCCTCTCTTCATTTCCAAGTACCTACAGCCTACAGCCCCTGGCAGTGCAGTGGGGCTGATAAACATAAATTTGGAAGTTCAAAACCACCAGAAGCTCTGCTGGAGACAGAAAGGGCTTTCTACTCCAATCAAGAGTGGCAGTCTTAGAAACCCCCGAGGCAGTTCTACCCTGTCCTATGGAATCGCCCTGGGTCAGAATAGACTCAATGGCAGTGCTTGTTCCAGGGGGAAAACTTACTAGAGATTGCCACACTTCTTATCAATATATCATTAGTTTGAAATAAACATTTAAAATCAATTTCTTTTGTGAATTTCTATAGTGCTTAATGGTTGTTTTTTAAAATCAATGCTGCCTATCTTTGTAGTTTCTTTTCAGGATCCCTGGTGACATAGTGGTTACACTTTGTGCTGTTCACCTTAAGGTCGGCAGTTCAAACCTCCTAACTGCACTGTGGGGGAAAGTTGGGGTTTTCTACTCACAGGGACTGTTTGACCTTGTCTTATAGCCAGCATCGATTCCATGGTAGTGAGTTCTTAGTTTTGGTGGGATAGTGGGTTATACATTGGTTTGCTAACCACAAGGTCGGCAATTCAAATGCACCATTTCCATAAAATATTAGGTGTCCCCTCCTACTTTAAGTTTTGAAAGCCACAAAAGGCAGTTCTTCTCTGTACTGTTGGGTTGCCATGAGTCAGAATCAACTCGATGACAGTGAGTTGATATGTATGTACATATGTATGTAAGTATGCATGTATTTCTGCTTTGGGAAAAGAGAATTTTCCAATGACTTACTCAGCCACACTTAGAACTTAGATCTCCTACACTGATTTTCTGACTTGGGGGGGCCTAAAACTTATGCAAGAGATTACAAGTTGATGCTGACTTATAGTGACCCCCCCTGTGGGTTTCCAACATTGAAAGTGCTTACAGGAATAGAAAACCCCATCTTTCTCCTTCAGAGTGGTTGGGTTCTAACTGTTGGCCATGCAGATTTCAGTCTTATATACAAGAGAAGAGTCTATCATAGATATAAGATAAACTAAAAAATTAAACAACACACCCCATTAGTCCACATGAACAAGTGGATGTATAAGTGAATACGTGGATGTTTTGTACTGTGAATTTCACAGGACATTTGTTGAATGTCAATTGTAGGTTCCAATTAAATTTGAGTCGTTCATTAAACAATAATTTCTAGAGTCCTTAATATGTTCCGACTTTTTATCCAGTACCTCAAGTCGCATAATACATCATCAAGGAACTTAATATTTAGGAAAACAATTTAAAATTCAACAATACAATGAGAAAATTGAAAAGACAGAACATGGAGAGAGAAATTAATATAGGTAGGATGAGGGACCCCTTCAAAGAATCCTATAATAAGTTCTAATAAAGTTATTAACACTTGCTGCTGACAAATAAGTCTGTAGGACAAGGACAGAATTTGCCTGATGCGATGGAAAGGAGGAATCTTGGTGAACTGTGGTGAATTCATGTGGTTTCCTCAGAACTGTGAGATTGAAGCCTGACCTTTGAAAGCGAAGAAACTTGCGTTATGGTAGAAGGAAGAAAATATGCCCCACGAGGAACTGAATTCACTTTTTATCAGAGGTCTAGTTAACAAATTACATTTCTTATAGATCCATGAAATTTTCAAATGATTTGGATTTTAACACCCAATATAATGAGCAGGATTATACTCTCCATTTCTATTTTCTGAAATATATTATAGTTGATTATTGTCAGTGAAGTTGAGCATATGGTCCTAAAATGGCTCTAAATGATTTTATACGTTTTCTGTTTTATTATTATCCATCTGATACTTTGAATGAGGCAGCATACGGCAGTTAATTCCCTCCTCCAGTCCCTTGTGCACAATATTAAAACAATTCAAAGCAGTGCATATTTCAGCTGTCTTTTATGGATGAATTATACCTCCTGTAGTCTGTACATAGAGACATAGAACAGGCCATGAGACAGATTTCAGCATAAATGTTATTTTGCTTGCTAGGAAGGATTTAGAAGATATATTTAAAATCATGTGTAATTTAATTATAAATCAAATCCTGAAATGCTTCTTTAATTATGGCATGTACAGTATATCCAAACAAACTGACAAATAGCCTCTGTGGTGCATTCTTAATGAAAAGGCATTTGTTAACCATTTCAAATAAGAAGATTGCATACAGTACACATTCTCAAGATTGAAAGGACTGTTTAAGATCAGTTTCGGCCTGTTATTGAAAGAACATCTATACCATACATGATTCAGTTTTCTATTATTTTGAAATGAGCCTTTCCAAACCCTAAAGACTGAAAAAAACGAACATTATTTTCACATTGCTTCTATGGGTGACTGATTTGGGCCAAATTTAGCTAGGCAATGTTCCTGCTAGTTTCACCTGTGTTGACTAATGTGTCTGCAGTCCTTTGGTGGTTCTACCATCTGGTATATGTTAAACATGGCCTCACTCACTGGTCTGATGGTTGCTACTGCCTATTGACTGTATCTTTCTTCATGTCCTCACTCATTCAGAAGGAAGTTATTTCAAATTTTAAATAGTACAGCAGATTTTCAAGAAAAGACATGTTTTGATGTGCAAGTATGCTTAAAACCTCTACTCAGTCTTTTTTGCTAATGTACATCTACAAAATCCAATCACATGGTCAAGCCCAGCTTTAAGCAATGGAAAAATAGGTTCTATAGTTTGATGAGAAAGGTATAAGGATCATAATGCAAAGATGTGTTAGCAAGAATAAGAAGAATATGTGATTCTTCACTAATTCATCATATTCCCTTACCGTGGTTGGCCACCTTTTAGTTGAACATCACAAATAGAATGAAATTTGGTACCTTCCAGAATTGTCCAGTTCATGCCTAATAACTTTTATCACAGGGGATCTCTGAATTCCTGTATTTTTAATTATTGTAGATAAGATTTCACCTCTGCATACAGTTATCCATCTAGCCAGACAGCCAGCAAACACTAAACACAGTTGAGCACTAAATACCACAGAAAAGCACAGTAGATGTAACTAAGGTGATCTCTACTCACTACTCAAAATTTATAATTCAGAACTTATTCATAATAAGTGTGGAAAGGAATAAAAAAGATCTCGTTTTGAAAATTTATATGTGCCTTGAAGTCAAGGGAATCATGAAGACATGTTGGTAGGATACAGATAAGACTTATTTAAATAAGTGTTATAAGGATTAGATCGACGAAGAGCAAAGAAAAGTGTTTTCCAGTCAAGGAGTTTGTGCGAAGATCCTGGTTAGAAAGAAACTTTCTTGGTTCATGCCAGTGTAATTGGAACAAAGTGCAGAGTGGTATCAAGTATTGGTTGAAGGAGCTGACATCAAGCTGATTGCACAGTGACTTGTGGAGTATTATTGCTTGAAGTTGGAGCCAGAAAAGAAAGCAAAATCTTTCCTTTTTGTAGAGGCCTGGAGTCAAAGTATCTGGATGAGAATCAGCACTCCACTTCCTACTATATAATCTTTGACCTGTTTCTTTATCTGTAATGGAAACAATGTAACTACCTTAAAGTTTGTTTTGTGAGTTCAGTAAAATGATTTACTATATTTTTTGTACCATAAGATGCACCTACCATCAGACAAACCCAGTTTTTAGAGCAAGAAAACAAAAAAAAACATTCTGAACCAAATAGTACCAGTATATTAGCATGTTCTGGGGTACCACACCCTCAGATTATAAAACACGTTCTCATTTTCCCCCCACTTTGGGGGGTGGGGAGGAGTGCATCTTTGGGTCCAAAATATACAGGATAAGGTTTAGCACAAGCATTGACACATACTAAGTTGGGAATCTCATGATTCCTACCTTGCTACCTTCACAAGGTAGGGAATTCAATTCATGGCTGCTCCACAAGAGAAAGATGGTAGTGCTCCCTCAACCATTTGCAGGCTGGGAAGACCAATTAATAAAGATTGAGTTGAAATTGACTCTATTATTATTATTATTATTATTATTATTATTATTAATCTTTTACTGTCCCTTCATGATATTGTGTCATTATCACTTAAATATATTCTAAACATATGCATTATAGCTGAAATTGCACCTTGTGACTATCCACAATTTGAATAGCCAAGCTCCACAATTTAGGAACACTGCCCCCAAACCTAATGAGTCCCCCATTATTATTATTGGAATGCCTTTAATTTGGCTATTTCTGCGTACAGAGGTCATGCAGCTAGTATTCTAGCCTACAAACTCTGGTGCGCAGTATCTTATTATTTCCTTAGGTGTGTATATGTGTGTGTATTTCTTATGAAGAGAATCAGTCTCCAAGTTACCAGTAATGACTAGAATCTTTTTTCTGTAATGTGATGATCCACAACAGCAGAATTTTTTTGTTTCTATGACCCTGATCTGGATCTATAGATATCTATTTATTTAGTTAAAACAATAGATTTTTAGGAAAAACAAAAATTTTAGTCTTCTCCTAATTAATCTAATCCACTGTCACCTCTCTTTACTTTTGTGTTCAATAGAGAGATGTACTCTCTGATTCTCCTTACAGCAAAGATTCTTGATTGAGTTATCAGAATGTTGTGAGTAACCAACCTCTAACTATCAGCTGTTTCAGTGTTTATCTTCACTACGGAGAATTATTTTGTCATTGGACATAACCTTCTTATATAAATAATGATTACAGCTGAAGTAAAAAGCCAAGTTATCTGGGCCTGAGTGAGACATGCTGGTTTGGCTATATATTTTGTATATATTCCAAAGTTCCTTGAGGGGTTAACTAACACTTGGTTGTGCAGGCATGGCAGTTTGTCCCTAAGTCCAAGCCTGCTTTCTTTTCTCTCCTTCCACAAGTTGTAACCCTCATAAAACCCAGGATATCAAATTCCAGTTCAGTGTTTACTTCAAGAGAACCCAGCTGTAACTGCTCTTCACTCCTTAGGCTCATGGAATTGGACCACGAATCCAATCTCTTATTCTAAATCTTAGGCTTCCGTTGCTCTGGCCAAATCTTTTTAAAAAATCTTTCTTCATACATTCTTCTGCTTTTCATTTCATCGATTATTTTGCCTTGCTCTTCTAGATGTCCAGAAAAAGGTGGAGTTTCCATAGGTCATTAAGTTTGTTAGACTTGCCTCGATTTGTCCTGAAATATTTCTATATGAGTATCATGAAGGATGCATGCGTTTGACAATGGCGCTGTTATAAAAACCAGCAGTTTTTACATTGCACCTCATGTAAGAAGATATACCCGTCGAACTCTAAAATTGTCATTGATCAAGAGTAAGAGTCAAGGAAAGAGGCAATAGTCAGACAGATGCGCAGATAACTCATGAGAGCCTGCCTCCCTGAGCGCTCTCCACCACAATTAGCTCAGCCATTATAAATTCACTCATGTCTCATGTTCCCTACTGTCACCTGGCTCTCCCTTGGTGTAATATTTTCTCAGTGCCACTTATTAAAACGGCTGACTTTCAAAGAGCTCTATAAATTAGTTTAAACATCCCCCGACTTAATAAAAAGGGATGAAATTGAACACTAAGGCTATATTCCATTGACCATCCCCAAGAGTGTTCAAATAAACTATGAAATAAATCTTTCTGTCCAATTCAGGTCATTTCACTGGCTTTAATATTATTTACAGCCCTATCTATACAATCCTTTTTTTATTATCCTGAAGCTATCAGCATGTTACTTTCTTTGTTGCAAGCTCACAGGGTCTTTCAAACTGAAAAGGGACGATGCTTCTAACATCAGTAATGGGTAAAGTGCTCCCTGGTTGTATGTAGACTATTTCCTGTAATGTGATATACTTTAGATAAGCAGAAAAAAGATTTTTTAAATGGAGGGTGTGGCCCAGGGAAAAGTAAGTTTGCCAATATTCTAAAACGTAGTACTTATCTTAGGGAAAAATGTCTCAGAAGATACTCCATAAAGAATGACTTTCTCTGTAGTGGGATTATAAACATATTTTAGTGGGATTAGCTATTTTCTATGTAATAAGCATATAAGCTTTATCATTAATTTTGACACTATAATTATATGAAAGGGTTTTTTAAAGTTCATGGAAAACCAATTATCTTTTGCTTCACTTTACCATAAGTATTTTGTGTTTATAAGCACAAAAAAGGGGGCTTGAAGTAAAGGCTATTGAATTTGAGTAGTAATACAGTACGACTAAATCTTTCTTCCCGACACCACACTAATGTTTTTCACAACCCCATACTAGCTTTGAAGAATACTAAGGGGGGTATCCAATGTTTATTTTACTCAAAATTTTAGGACATCATTAGGTCTCTGAACATGCTTATTATTGGGAACTTTCTGGGGGCCACTCTTACGTTAATAAAATAGAAGAGAACTTAAAGACCCAGAGTCAATGCCCTATCCAAAAAAGACTATTGGTACCCACTCTTCACCAAAGTCTCAATGTTTTGTGATGAAGGTAAAACAAGCAAAGGTTTTCATTTTCAGGATGCCAGGTGTCTCATTCTTGGTAAATACAGTCTTACTGAACACATGAGTGTCTTTCACATTTGAACATTTCTGTGGGACAGTTGCCTATCCTCACCTGCCTTCATGTTTCTCACAAGAGCAGATCTGCTTGAGAAACAAGAAACAAGATGCTATACAATCGTTCGTTTAAAAAGTTCTCCTTCCATTCATTCTTAAAATTTGTTGGTAAGGCACAGAAAGAAGAATATGCAGTGAATGTTAAACAAGCAAGTTTAGCCCCATAAAACATATATAGCTGCTGGGCTGCAAATAAAAATGTCCACAATGCAGCAAGGAAGTGATAAAAGTTATGAATTCTCTCTAATTACGCAGCTCCCACTCCCTTAATATGCATTGGAAAGTTGCATCTCTCCTGAGCTGAAGAGGGGGAGAATGGTGAAATAAAAGAATATCCTTCATAGACCAGACCTTTAGTTCCTTCTAAATACTTACCTCTTTTAACATTTATCTCTGAATGTTGTGTTCTATATTGTGTTCTCCATCGGTGTACCATGAACAAATGAAAACTAGTAAGTATCTTCTAGTTTATCTCTAATCCTGATTACTAACAGAATGCTTGTCTCATAATAGCCACCTTTTAGATATGTGTTCTCAGTGCCATTGTGTCAAGTCTGACTCCCAGCAACACTATGAAACACAGTAGATCTGATCATGTGAGTTTATGAGACTGTAATTTTTTAGATCCTTTTATTGGGGTTCTTATAGCTCTTATGATATTCCATACATCAATTGTATGAAGCATATTTGTACATATGTTGCCATCATCATTGTCTAAACATTTACTCCCTATTTTAGCCCTTGATAACCGTGCCTATTTTTTCCCTCCCTCTCCTCCGTCCCAATCCTGTGACACCTTGATAACTTATAAATTATTATTACTTTCATATTTTAAAGTAATTGCTGTCTCCCTTCCTCCATGGTTTCTTCGGTCCATTCCCCAGGGAAGGGGTTATATGTAGATCATTATGATGGGGTTCCCCCTTTCTCTCTCCACTTTCTCCTTACCCTTCTATTATTGCTACTCCCATTTCTGCTTCTGAGGGGTATATCTGACCTGGCTTCTGTGTATTGTGAGCTCTTACCTGTGCCTATGTACATGCTTTGGTCTAGCCTATAGTGAAAGACAGGACTGGGGTCATAATATTGGGGAGTGAGGAAGCCTTAAGGAACCAGGGGAATATTGTGTGTTTCATTGGTACTATACCGTGTTTTGGCTGCCTTATCCCTTCATTGTGACCCTTTGGGGAGGGGATGTCCTATTGTCTACAGACAAGTTTTAGATTGCTACTCTGTCCCCCTTCTCCATATTATCAAGAGCATGTTTCTTTCTTTTGGGTCTTCAGGTACCTGCTACCTGATCCTGTCAATACCTCATGATTGCACCCTGGTGTGCTTCTTCAATGTGGGATTGTTGCTTCTCTGTTAGATGACCACTTGTTTAACCTCAAACCTCTAAGAACCCAGGCATTATGTCTTTTGATGGCTGGCTATCATCAACTTTCTTCACCACATTTGCGTATGCACCCTTCAGCCATCCTATGAGAATGTAGCGCTTTTTTCATAATTTTATTGGGGGATATTACAGCTCTTAGAACTCTCCATACATCGATTGAGACTTTAACTCTTTGTGTTAGTCTAAAAGCCCCCCTTTTTCCCTTGCAATTAGCAGCCCAGATACCCAGATACTCACTATGTCACCAGGGCTCCAATTAGATATGCTAAGTGTCAAATACTTTTTGGTAATTAGCTCTTCCACACTCACAACAAGGAGTGACATTCTATATATTATTTTCTTACAGTAATAAGATTTTATGGTGAATATAAACCCAAATATTTATATAATACAATCTTTTCCAACCACACTCCCCTTTTTTGATAAAGCTATCATTTGCCTTTTGGAAAAGAATAATTATGACCAAATCAATTTCTGTTCTTTAGTACACAGATATAATAAACTACCCAGCAGCCCTTAAATTTAGATATGGCCTACAAAACAAATACAATGACTAAATACCAATTGCTAATGTCAGTGATGAAAACATTGAACAGTTCTTCAACAATATAGTGACTGTATAGGACAAGTAGAACTACGCGAGTGGGTTTCCAAGTAATTCTTTGAGAGTAGAAATCTCTGCCCTTTATCCAGAGTGACTGGTGGCATTGAACTGCTGACCTTGTGGTTAGCATTCCAACATGTAACCAATACCAGAAGAGTGACTTATTCTCCCATAACCAACACCAGGGGTCAACGTGACAACATCTTTGAGAAGAAAGAATTGATAAGCTCAATATCAGCACTATATCAAGACCAGAGACCCATTATCTGCTCATATGCATATTTGTTTTTTTTAAAAGTCCACATGAGCCAAATATGACCTTCAGTATATGCATCTGAATTGAAAGATAATCTCAAGAATAGATTTAATCATTGAACACCAATGACATAAAGAAAATAAAACATAGGCTCAAGTAGAAAGAAAATGTTTTAAGAATACTGATGGCAACAACTGTACAAATGTGGCTTGACACAATGGATAGATATATGGATTGTGATAGGAGTTGTATAAGTCCCCAATAAAATAATTTTTTAAAACAGAAGATAAAGCATAAAGAAAGAAACATATCATTAAAAGATAAGAAGGAAAAGATCAAAATGGATGTTGGCAGAAACTCTGAAACTTTCTTTTGAATGTAATGTATTAGCTAAAGCAAATGAAACAAAAGATGAAATACAAGAGGTGATCAGTAGATTTCACAGTGTTGCTCAAGAAGGCAAAGCTAAGTATTTATGGCAGTTTTATTAGCACCTCATCAACATATCATACAATGCAGTAATTCAATCCTGCGAAGGAGAGTTGCACAATCGTTTTAGAACAGTTCCCACTTATTTGTATACATTTATTCTTGTAATTATTTTTGTAATTGTGCCAAAAACATATACATCCAAACATTCTCTAATTCAACAGCCTCCACATATAAAACTCAGTGTCAGGCTGAGCCCTCATGGCTTAAGTGGTTGAGTGGAGGATTGCAGCCCGTGGGCTTGGCGCTTCAAATCCAGCAGTGGCTCTCAGGAGCAGCGCTGGTTAGCTCCCACAACCACCAGAGGGCAGTAATGCCCCCCAAAACAACAACAACAACAAAAACCCTCAGTGTCTTTGTTTATTTTCTTCATGTTGTACAACCATCATTGATATCCTTTTTCAAATTATTTCACCATCATTAATATAAACTCAATGCCCCTTACAAAAAAACTAGTCCTCCTTTAGACCTTTGCCCATTCATCAAGTTTGAGCTCTTTTTTTTAGGAATTTCCTTGGAATAATATTCACATATCATACACTTCCATAATTAAATCACTTTTTAAAAGAGTTGGATATATTTCATCACAATAAGTTTTAATGCTCTCTTCTCCTTCTCACATTCACTGTATACTCCCCAGTTCCCTTATGCCCATCCAGATAAAACATTGCATCATTAATTGTCTCTATTCATCCCCCCTTTCTGTGCTTTATAACCTGGAAAACCTAACAAAAACAAGGAAATAATGACAATAATAATAAAAGACAAAATAGAGAGTAAGATTAAAAGATAAAAGACCACCAACAATATTTTAAAAGTCAGAGAAGGAGTTTTTGTTATGGAACAAGTTAGAAATATTGAGCTTAGATTAAATTAATGTTGGGTCAAGAGGAAGGTCAGCTGACCAATATATTATTCCACCATCATCACATTTACAATACTCTCTGTCTTACAGTAAAGCAGTTCAGGTCCCATGCCTATAGCTAGAGGGAATCTGTCAGAGGCTTAATTTGACTACATACTCTGCAGATGGATTTGGGGCCCTCACCTTCCTTCATAGTCTTTTACAAATTAGGTATTCCCAATTTAATCTCTTATATTTTTCCCTTTGTCATATTTGAGTTTTGCTATCATCATCTTTGGATCACACAGGCTGGTGTGCTTCTTTGAGATGGACTTAGTTGATGCCTCATTTAAGGGCTGCTTGCTTGAAAACAAATCTTTAAGTAAGGGGGTACTATTTCAATTGATAGCTGAGAACCATCTATTTTCTTCACCATACTTTGCTGCATCATTCATATCTTCAATGATGTTTTCTTGAAGGCAAATATCAAGAAAGACCATGTTATAAGAACTAATTGTTCTTGGATAAAAGCTAGACTTATGTGGGAACCTGGATATGGTTGAGATGAGGAGTTTCTGTGAGTACAGGCCAATTACATGCTACAATCCATGAGTTGTTGCTTTGTATAGATTGATTTCTTAAGTGCTTGAGCTGTTTACATTAAGCACAGAGGTTGGTGTTCGGAAAAAATTTCCTGGATCATTATGTGCAAGAGCAGATTCATGCCTTTCATATTAAAGCCTGTCATATTTATGCAAGGGAAACAGCGAGTTTGTAAATATGGAGTGGTTCTCGGTCCCCTTTCATTGGATATCCATTAAGCCAGGAATCCCACCTAAAGTCAAATAATTGCCATTTCCACAGTCTTGGGGTGGCCATCCTTTTGCTCCTCTTCTATCAGAGTATGCCACTCATAAGTCCAAGAGTACAGTTAGTTTTGAGTTAGGGTTCAATTCATCCAGTCGGGCTTCCATGTCAAGTCCTTCTGGCAATTGGAGAATGCAATACTCCCTGTATGGCTAGCATGTAAGGTCATCAGAGTGCTTATTTCATGGCATTCTTCACCAATGACTGGGTAGAAAAATAAGCAAAGTGTCTACCCAAGATCATAGAACTGGGTTAATCCCCCTGTTAGGTTTCCTACAAATATTGTTTAGCATCCCTACCCAGTGTGAAGTTTGCTTCTCCCCATTTACTCACCATACTCACCAAGAGAATTATCAACTCCTCCTCTGCTTGCTCCCCTCCTCTGGTCTTTACTTTCATTTCCAGTAAGGTTCTCCTCGCATTCCTGTGGAGGACCTGTTGATTTATCACAGCCTTGTCTCAATGTAGTATAGCACGTTTCCCCCCTTCTTAATGGAGTGATCCCAACCAATGAGAGCCCTCCTTTATCAAGGTGCAAGGTATTGTAAGAAAAAGCACGAAGAAAACCAAAAGTGAAATTGAAAGAATTGGAAAAAAGTACAAGTCTCAAGTTGAATTATTGAAGGATTATACTGGTAGAATATTGAAAGATGTATGAAGCACCAAAGAATCACGGAAGGAATACAAAATGAAAAAAAAATACTTGAAGATCAACTATCTCAGGAGGGAGGATATAATCCAGAACCAATGTTATTAAATGCCCACAGGTTCGCTCAAGATGAATAGGTTTCATGAGAACTTCCAGACTAAGAACAGACTATTAAGAAAGGAGAGGCTGTCTACTGCAGAGGTATTAGACACTGGAAACTTTATGGTTAGCATAAAAGCCGTGTCAGACACTGAAAAAGTAATGAGAAGAAGCTGACATTTGAAAAACTAGTGACATCGCTTGCAGTATAACAGCAACACACAAGCCTCCACTGTAAGACAAACTTACAGACAAGTGGGGCAAAATACATTGGGGGATTGAACTGGATGAGTTGAAACAAAATGTGTATAAAGTGTTGACTATAAAATGCAATGTATACTGTAAACCGTCACCTAAATAATAATAAAAAAGTTTTCAATTAATCAAATGACACAGCTCAGCTGCACTCGACCTATATAAAGTGATTAATATCTTAAAGAGCAATGATATCATGGCATGCCTGACCCAAGTCAAGTATCTAAGTCTGGTTTCTCTATAGAAGCAAAACCAGTGAAGTTTATATAGAGTATATACCATATATACTCTGTATAAGTCAAGTTTTCAGCACATTTTAATGCAGTTTTTGTGGTAAAATTGGGTGCTTTGACTGATATTTGGGTCGGCTTATACTCAAGTATATATGGTATATAGAGAAATTTATATCAAGAAAATTACTCACACCGTCCTAGAAGCTGGTAAGTCCAAGTCTGTGGGTCAGATATTAAGCAGGAGGCTTCACCAGACTCTCCTAGTTTTGAGGACTGATGAACCCAAGATTAGCAGGAAGATTGCAGGATGATGGCTGCATAATTGAATGAACCCAAGGTTGGTAGGTCAAATAGAAGGACGCGGACAACTTCCTTAATAAGAAGGCAATATGGCATGCCATTGACTCAAGTTCAAGGAACCAGAATTAAATGAGGCAGATGCAGAAACTAGAATCAGCAAAGAGCAAGGCAAAATTTTCCAGTGTTCACTGAATTTTTGGAGCAATTCACACCCCGGAGGAAATTTTCTTTCGCTTCTATTAGGGCTGTGACCTGGTTAAGGGTGTTGCAAATCGTCTTATAACTGATTGACTACTCATAGCAACTCCCATTAGAGATCTGATTACATTGTGCTGGGCCACATCATAAGTAATTACTAGGTGTTACCTGCAAAACTACTGAGAATCCTGACGTAAAGTGACACAAAACCTAATGATCCTACCATGGTATTTTTAATCATCTCAATTTCAGGTGAAATTAGGACAGTGAATAAGGAATGTAGGAGAATAATTGATGCATTTGAATTAGGGTGTAAAGGAAGAATACTGAAACTGCCCAGGACTACCAGACAAATATACAAATTTGTCTTTGAGGAGATTCATCTAGAGTCTTTAGAAGCTAAGATGGTGAGATTGTCTTGTGTATGTTGGACACGCTTTCAGGAGCTATCAGCTCCCGAAAAAGAGCATTATGTTAGGCAAAGTCTGTATACTCTCACCATATATGTTCAATCCGTATGTTGAGCAAATCAGCAGAGAATCTGGATTATATTAAGAAGAATGCTGAGTGAGGGTTAGCAGAAGGTTAATTAACCTGCAGTATGTAGAGGACACAACCTTGCTTGCTAAAAGGACATGAAGCATTTGCTGATAAAGATCAAGGATTGCAGCCTTTGTTATGGGTTACAACTCACTGTAAAAAAGACCCCAAATTCTCACAACTGGATCAATAGATAACATCCTGATAAATGGAGAAAAGACTGAAATTGTCAAGGTTTTCATCTTGCTTGGATCCACAACCAATGCTCATGGAATCAATCGTCAAGAGATCAAAAGACAGGATGCATTGGGTAAATCTGCTGCACAAGATCTCTTTAGAGTGCTGAAAAGCAGGGAGGTTACTTTGAGGACTAAGGTGCACCTGACCCAACCCAAGATATTTTCTATTGCTTAATATTCACTTGAAATCACTTGAAATATTCTAAAAGCTGGACATTGAATAATGAAGACCAAAGAAGGATTGATAGGTTTGAGTTATAACGTTAGAGAAAAATATTGAAGGTATCATTAACTGTCAAAAACAAACACACAAATCTGTCTTGAAAGAATACCCAGATTTCTTCTTGAAGGAAAGAATGGCAAGATTTCCCTTTGGACATATTGTCAAGAGAGACCAGTCACTGGAGGAGAACATCATGCTTGGCAGAGTCTAGGGGCAATGAAGCAAAGGGAAATCCTCAAAAGATAGACTGAGAAAATAGCTGAAACAATGGATTCAAGCATAGAAAAAATTGTGAGAATGGTACTGAACTGGGCAATGTTTCCTTCTTTTGTGCATAGTGTCACAATGAGTTTGAAAAGATTGATGGCACTTGAAAACAGCAACAAAGTAAGTCCATGAAAATGTGGAAGACTTTCAAGAAGATGAATTGACACGGATACTACAAGATTGGGCTCAAACATAACAGTTGTGACAATAACAAAGAACTAAGCAGAGATTTGTTTGGTGTACATAGGATGCCTATGAGTCAGAACAAATTCAATGGCATCTAACAATAATAAGTAATTGAATTTCTGGCCATTGGTATGTGAATGAGTGATGTATGCTACTTTCATGCCTGGCACATAAAATCCTCCCAAATTATTTCTCTCTTCTATTTTCTGCCTTATCTGTTGGCTAGATACCAAATTCCAAGGTAACCTTGGAAGCCATTTGTTAGAGGTAGCAAAGTCTTCATTTCTTAATAAAAGTGCAACAATTACTATTGTGTTCAGCCATTGAAATTTTGTGGTTTAATTGTTATTACAATTATGTGTTTAATTGATGTGTGTCTATGTAATACTTAATGTCAGTATGTTATGCCAAAATTTCAATATCTGAAACATTTGGTAGTAGGGTTGACACATTCTTCGGAATACTCTTGAATTTAAAAGACAGTATGTTAATTTTAAGTGGTATGAGACTCTTTTTGTACTCTTATAGGTTTATGTTTCTAATGTTATACTATCATAATACTTTGATATGTGCCAGACTGTTTTCTGAAGTGTTCACAGGGAAAATGATTTTCCCTCCAAAAGAAGACAGAATTTTCTGTCATGTGGAAGTGTAGTGAATAAGTGATCTTAAATTCTTGTGTCCTAAAGATCTCTCACTATCAAATGGTTACAAAGATAGTGGGGTAAAAATAATCAAGAAAAATATGGACCAGAAGATTATGAGTAATTGCATATTTCAGAAGCTTCTTTGTGAATAGTTGGCAGGAAAATATAAGGCCCTTAAAGTAGAGACCCATTTGTATCAGCACACAGAAACTATGTGAACTAGAACTATGTTGTGATCTGCAGCAGACAAATGAAGAAGAAAGTACTCTCTAAGAAAACTACTATTGGCAAAAGGAGAAAGGAGAAAGAAATTTAAACTCCACAGGTACAAATGATTGACTTGCACTGGGCAGAGTCAATGCCCAAGGCTTCTTAAAAGTCACATAATTTCCCAACAGTATATAAAAGGGTGTCCTCATTTAGTGAAGCAGATTAACAATCAGAATGCTTAAATAATAAACCAAGATCATACTTGTATCTAGGTTTTTATATTTCTTTTAAAAGTTTTCAGTGTTATATATTTACTTATATGGAAAGCTTATTTAATCAACTTTAATCAAAGTCTTTTTTTCTTATTGGTGTTATTCTTAAAATTAAATTAAATTAAAATAAAACAAAAAGTGGATGAGGGGAGATGTCGGGCGGTGTAAAGTATCACAAAATAATAATTTAGAAAATGACAAGAGTTACTGAGGGACGGGCAGGGGAAGGAGGGGAAAAGATGAAAATCTGATGTCAAGGACTCAAGTAGAAAAGCAAATATTTTGAGGATGATGATGGCAGGAGGCATGCAAAAGTGCTTGGCACAATATATGTATGTATAGATTGTGATAAGCGATGTACGAGTCCCCAATAAAATGATTTAAAAAAATAAATAAATTCTCCCAGAATTAATAATCCCAAAGCTATGGCTTATATTCTATAACCTCAAACCCTTCTGATCATTTGTGGGACAGACAAAAAAATCCACTGCCCTTGAGTCAATTCTGGAGACAGACATTGGACATGTTAAGCTTAGTGCCCTGAAGAAATTAAGCTATCTCAATAGGACTGATCCAAACTATAAGGTTATATGTTCTTGCTCAATTTTGAAAAGTTTTGTCTTCAGCCAAAGCCCTTAGTTTACAGCGCTAGAATCATCCTGAGCCCAGATCTCTAAGCTAATGAAGTATGATTATAGTATTTTTTTTTACCACCTTCATAGTGTTTAAAAGTTGGGTTACTAACCACAAGGTGAACAGTTTAAAACCACCAGCCACTCCATGAGAAAAGCACAAAGCTGTTTACTCCCAGAAGGAGTGACAGTCTTGGAAACTCTTGGAAGCAGTTCTGCCCTGTCCTATATTGTTGCCACGAATCGGCACTGACTATGGTAGTGAGGGCTTTTAGGAATTTTGGAGATGTGGTACCAAACACTCCAGGATGAATTTGAATTCCTAATCCAGGCCCAACCCCCTCAGTGCCCTACCCCATACCAGATTCCCTGTTACAAATGAATGCTGAATTTCTTTCACATAAGTGTAGACTTGTAGAAATAGTACCTCCTCAATAGTATTTACATTTTTTTTTTTGTGGGCATCACTGCTCTCCGGTGGTGGGAGTAGGAGGCCCAGCCCCACTGCTGGAATTGAACCTCCGTCCCAGTGGGCCGCAGTCCTGTGCACAACCACTACGCCACCGGGGCTCAGCCCAGTATTTACATTTTAACAAAGGATTCTGGCTATGCCTTTAAATCTTAATTTTCCTCTGGTAAAATATGATTGTAGCTGGCTTTTGTCAAATTGATTCTGGTGTATCTTCATGTAGTTTTGTTTTTGTGTACTTTACATGAGATTAACTGCTCTCAGATTTCTGACTGTTGTTTTTAAATCAAATTTGGAAGATGTTTATCCAAAATTTTTCACATAAATTTTATTCCTTCCTTTTATCTTTAAATATAGATTGTTTGGTATTATTTTACAGGTCACTAATGAGTTGTTCAATTTTTCATCTCTTCCCCTAGTATTTGTGATGGTTTTTATTGTTTAAACTTAAATTTCACAGTTATTTTTTTCTGCAGTCTAATTTGCTATTAAACTCATCCAGCATTTTTTTTCATTTGTCTGCTTGCTATTTAGTTTTATTTTTCTTATATTTCCCATCTACTCTTATTATTTGGGGGGACTTCTTTCAAATCCTTATAATATTTATAATAACTATTTTAAAGTCTTTATCTGCTAATTAAATTTATCATGACTCATATTTCTGGATTTATTTGTGTTGACTGATTTTTTTTTTTTGAGATGAAAGTGACATTTCTTTTTTGGGGGGGGGCATCACTGCCCTCTGGTGGTCGTGGGAGCTACCCAGCCTTGCTCCCGGAGAGATGCTGCTATATTTGAACCGCCAAGCCAATGGGCACCAGTCCCGCACTCATCCACTACGCCACCAGGGCTCAGTCCGAAAGTGACCTTTCGTATTAAGGCTAAGTACATCAGCATTTTTTGTACTGATATCGCTAAACATTCAATGAGGCCTCTCCACTGTGGTGGTCAGAAATCAAACATCTTCCAACCCTGTGTAAGCTTTGGGAATTGTTGAGTTTACAATTCCTTCATGGCTATTCTTTCCTGGCCTTATAGAATCTCACTTTATGACTGTGAAATTTAATATTGAGATTAATAGCCATGCATATTTCTAGAGCTATTTCTCTGAATAGTCCAATTATTTTTAGGACTCTTGTCTTGCAAATCCCAGCCAACTAAGTCTCCTCAAACACCAGTCTCTATCTTCTCAATTCAGTAAGACTACAATACTCTACTTTGGTTCTCCTGCCCTACTCTCCCATTTAGAAAATTTTCCTAGGCAGAAACCCCAGGTTTTTATTGGGGTCAATTTGTTGTTTTGTCTTCTCACAGGATCAAAATCCTGTTACCAATGTTTATCTAGCTCTTGGGGGCAATGGTCTTTCTATGTCCTAAAACCATGGTCCACTTTACTCATAACCTGGTGGAAAAGGCACCAGTGACACTGAATACTGTTATGATTTATTCAAAGTCTCACCTGGCCACATTTTTGCACCATGACAACATGAGGCTGATTCCTCCAAGCCTTGCTGAGATCTCTACAGTTGTTCAGAGACTGAAAGCATTAGTAGTCCTCAAACTAGCTCCTTCAAACAGCTCACAGTTCAGGAAGCTCTGCTGAATGGCTGTGTCCCCTGAGTGTGGATGCAGTTTTTTATCAGTGAGATCTTAGGCACATGTGGCATCATTCACTGTGTTTCAAGACAAGTCTTTAACATCTGATTATATTTGGCTTATTTTTTAATGTTATTCGGATCATGTGTGATCATACTGCTAGCTGAATAAAATAGTGTACTTTAAAAAATCATATATTATATATTATTCAATAATTTAGAATAGTGCATTCATATTCTCTCCATTTTCCTCTTTGTTTATGATGAACAAGCAAGCTCACTAACACTTACTCTTTCATGGCCAGAAGCAGAAGTCCCAGGTATTTTTTTTAAAGCTCTCATTAACTCAGCAATGGCTGCCCACGTATAAGAGTCTATGTCTTAGAATAACAGCTGGTCTCTCTTGAGCGGACCGCTTTAATCAAAAGTTATTCAAACAAAAAATTAAAAAACAAAAAAGAACTTAAACCTTTACCTGTTGGGTAGATTTCAGGTCATAGCAACCCCAAAGGACAAAGTCAAACTGCATCAGAAGCTTTCCAAGCCTGTTAGATCTTTATGGAAACCAACTGTCTCTTCTTCCATTTAGCAGCTAGTGGATTCAAAGTGCTGATCTGTCCATTAGCAGTCATGCGGTTAAAGCTCCTTAAAGTGTATTCTAAGAAGTAACAATTCACATTTGTGACAGCACAAAGCAAAAACCTATTAATTGACATGTGTATAAACCCCAAGTGTCTTGCGTGGTCTAGTTTCTACATAGCCCTTCCTTTCAGCACCCCAACCAACAACATGTTATAAAGGGATACTGAAGCTTTAGCTTTGGAGGACAGCTTTTTGCAGATCAAAGCTTCACTCATAGATATATTCATTTGCCCTCCCTAACTAACTAAACATGAATAAGTTGTACTTTTGCTTGAAAAATTATTGGGAGTCTGAGGCAGAGAGCAAGGTCTATTTCTTCTTTAGTAAAGAGCATAGTTCATACATTTGTAAACTTGAAATTCAGGTCTTATCTTATTCATCTCTCATTTGCATTATCTACAGTTTAGTATTCAATGATCAGTAAAATCATTTGGACTTCAGAGTCCTTTGCAATAAACTCATCAAACCAAACAATGTGATGTTAGACATTCTGCTTTCCTTTCTTGGAACAGGAGGTATTGTCCACTCTTTACCCCTACAACAACTTAGAATTTTTCCTTACATTAAAGAACTAATGAATTTGAAACCTGTAATGTTAACATCGTCACAGTTAGCCATGATATAAGGAGACATTACAAAGAGCTCTGTTTGTTTACTTGGTTCCATGGCATTTCAGGAAATAGTTTGACTTTTAACTTTTTTTCTAATTTTGATAATGGCTTATTCATAACTACTAGATGGGACCATTACTTAATATAATTTTCACCCAAGGAAGCTAAGATGTATGGAGGTAAAATTTAAGGTCTTCTAGCAATCAATAAATGAAATTAGAACACAAAACCCATTACTTGAGCCTTTAAAACTGGCTATTTTTGTTTTCTGTAATTTTCATTCTCCTGGTATTCTTGATGAGAATTATCCCAGCACTATGATACCAACATAGAGCCCCAATGCATGCATTCCACCCATGTTTCCTATGATTTACTCTATTCCTTTATTTCCTTCACCCCATCGTTTGCATGAGAGTTTCTATTGATGCACATTGTGGTAAGTACAACTAAGTGAAAATAGGTAAATGATTTTGGAATAATAATAATGTCAAATACTGCTTAAAATTAAAGCCAGATAGTTGACCGACCTGCTGATGTTAGCTGCTGTCAAACAGGCCACTGACTCATGCTGAAAAAATGCACAATGGGAGCGAAACTGCCCAATCTGGTGTCATCTTTCTATTGGCAAAGGTTGGAGATTGTCCCATTGTTATCCATAGAGTTCTCATTGGCTAACTTTTGGAAGCAATTTCAGTCTGGGAACCCTGCTGAAACTAATTCAGCACCTTAACAATACATGGGCTTCCACAGGCACCTGTGTAAAGTCTGTGTATGACCAGGAGTTGAACCTGCGTCCTTCACACGCAAGGTGAGAATTTTACCATAGAACTACTCCTGCCAACAGTTTGAACTACCAAGCTGTATTACCTAGGAAAGGAAGCTGGGCCTGAGCTCTCAGTGTGTTGGCCACTTTTGTTAATGTCAGCTTTGGTCAATTTTCTCATAGGAATCAAAGTTATATTTTCAATAATTAATTTTACAACTAAATGCTATACAAATGAGTACAGAAAATAAAATGGCTACAATGGGGAAGCACAAGATAGCAAAAATCTTTGTTTTCTACGAAATCATTTCATACTTAAGGGAAGTCAGTCGCCTCATGCTGCGTGCTTGTGGCGTGTGGCTTAGAGAAGGTTTACAGATTTTCTAACTTTGGATCTGTCCGCTCCGATCTGCCTTTTCAATAGCCTTGCCATTGGTAGTGAGCTGTCATATTTCCAAAGAGAAGAGAGATCGCTGCACCAAAGCTTATTGAATGAAATAGAGGGGAGACACAGGAATGATAGAGTGTAATCTTAGCCAGTCACTCTCTTTTTCCCCCCTTGGAAATACTAACAGAAATAACATTTTCTGACATAAACATATTTTATCATATCATGAAATAAATACATATCAGCTATGTATTTTCAAGTAAATGTAAATTTTGCTAGCTTTACGGGTAACTGAAACAACTTCCTGATACTTATATGCCCATTCATTAAAAAAAAATGATGTCCATTAAGTACAATTTAATTTGGACTACAAATTATAAGATCCTTTTCTAAGATTCATGCTGGGCCCTTCCCTGAGATAAAGGGGAACCAATGAAACGAGTTTCTTCTTCATTCCATCCTGCAGCACAACTCCAAATAATAACTTTAATTGCCCTCATTTTGATATTGGTTGTATTTTACAAAGGTGCATCATAACAGCGAGCAAGATCTAGGAACATTAGGTCTCCTTCCCAACACACAAAAACAAAAAAAGATTCCAGTTGGCAATTGAGAGTTACAAATGTTTTATGACACTGGAAAAATATTTGTTAAAATTTTATACAACCTTATTGTGCACTCTATGAAATGATAGACTTGACAGTATTCTACATTGCTTTTATTTATTTTCTTATTTGTCTCAAAAGTTTAAGAAGAAACATGCACAACAGTCTTTGGGGCACTTTCTTTTGTCTAATGCAGGAATTTATTGGATATATTTGTTTTTTCAGGCAGATAAACCAGATTGTAACCCATCTTAGATATCAACCTGTACTAAGAGGTAGCGTCATGTGCTGGTTCAGTGTGTGAACCTTCGCTTCAAATATTCTGGACTTGTTTTCTAGTTTTACTACTAACTGGTTCTGTGATCTAGGATGAGTCACATCATCTCTTTGTGCTTCAATATCCACTGTAAAAGGAGGACAGTGGAATATTTAACTAACAGGTTTCTTGGAGCAGGTAAATTTAGGAAACATGTTTAGTATGCCTGGCCCATATTAACCATGTTAATTATGTTCCCATGCTAAATGCTCTCCACACACCAAACACTCAATAAATATTTATTAATCTGAATAAAAAGGACAACTTCAATTTGGCTTCATAATTTCTCAGAAAGTGACACAAGGCTGATCTAAAACTTTCTGAACTTTATGAACTATAAAATAAAATTTTCCTTGCAAATCAAGTAAGAAGTCGTTAGCAGTACCTTTCAGAAATGGTCTAATCATGGTTGTCTTCTATGTACTGAACATATTTTACATGTGTAATGAGATTTGTGTATTAGTGACATCTGCTACTGCTTAATCAGCTCCTAAGAATAATAACAAATAATCACAGAAAATGGGTTTAGGAAGTCTGTCTTAATTAAATCTGTTTACCTCAACTTCGGTTACTTTTCTTCTCCCTTTTTCTTCATTCCCTGTGCACAGGTTTCACTCTATCTCTTGGGTACAGTTTTTAATCCCTGCCCAGAGCATATTATTTATCTTTATTTTACATTCTAAGCCCAGGGCCAATGAATCAGAAAGTCTTCTAATTTTTGCTCACAACCCAGTTTATATTATCACTTAACTGAGACTGTTGCATTTTCTCAAATTCAGACCAAAAGTATTTCCCAGGATGATGGCCAGTTAACTCCGATGGTTGGAACCTAATGAGCTCAAGACTGTGGAGGTGATTTTTCAAAGGGCCAGATAAACACTCAACTCACCGCCCTCAACTCAATTCTGACTCATAGCAACCCTCTGAGACAGGGCGGAACTGCCCCTCTTTAAAGAAGTAGAAAGCCTCATCTTTCCCCTGCAGAGCAGCGGGTGGTTTCCAACTGTTAACCTTGAGGATAGCAGTCCAACGAATAATTCGCTACACACCAGGGTTACAAAGACCAGAGGGTTTACTATTTGCCCCTAAGAGAAACGTGTCACAATTATGTACCCTCAACCAACGATATGTGACTTCATAAGCAGAAATCAATCTCCATTATTTCAAACCCTAAACTCCATCTCTGACACACTGTGGATCCATAGAATCATCTTTAGTTATGTAACTTGACTACCCTCGACCTCACCAATCTGTTGCTATAAAGGAATTTACATGAACTCTTATCATGCTAGGAGCCCTTGTTGTGTAGTGGTTACAAGTTTGGCTGTGATCTGCGGCTTGGCAGTTTGAAACCACCAGCAGCTCCACAGGAGAAAGACTGGGCTTTCTATTTCCATAAACAGTTACATACTCAGAAGTCCACTGAGGGTTCTAGTGAGTCCACATTGGCAGTGAGTTTGGTTTGGTTCTAAAACTGCTAGGAGCCCTGGTGGTGTATGAGTTGGCATTGACCCAGTAGTAGTACAATAATTCTAGTCTTACTATTTCCACTTCTGTATTTCAGGATTTCTGGACTCTTTCCTGCAAAATTATATAGAATAATTTCTACAGGAACTTCACCTGTGCTCACAAATAATATTCTAGTGTTCTTCCTTTTTCATCCCTTTGCTGATGCTAAATCCACAAGAAGCCACTAGAAAATAGCACTGTACAGTTATCACTGTTGCCATACTCTTTTGTGAGACCATCATTTGTACTTTGTTTTGTTTCTATTAGGGTAATTTCTTGTACAAATCTTGTGAGGAGCCAGAGCAATACTTTGAGTCTGTCCAGGCCTTATACTCTTAATGACACTGTGGTAGAAATGGGGAGATTGTCACTTTGCCTCCCTCCCACCTGTGTCTCTCTCTTTGCCCATTGCTAATATTAAAATAGCTCCTTTGGCTTGTGTCTTTAGCTCTGGTCTGTGTAGAAACCAGATCCCACTCTTTGAGACTGGGTAAGAAACCTTCATTTTGCTTTCATTCCTTGGGGACCTGAGTTAAAAAAGAAAAGTAAAAGATAAAAGGACAGTCCCCATGCAAATAAAATCAACCAGTTCAATACATCATCCAGATTTGCTTGAACTCTAGAAATGGACATAAATAAAGCACAAGCTGATATCACTAGCACATATTTAAAGGGGGACGCTTCATCAATAATCTTTTTATTTATTTATTTTTTTAGGCATCACTGCCCTCTGGTGGTGGAAGTAGGAGGCCCAGCCTTTGCTCCTCTGGAGCTGGAATTGAACCTCCATCCCAGTGGGTCGCAGTCCCGCACACAACCACTACGCCACCGGGGCTCAGCCCATCAATAATCTTTATGGAGATTCCACTGTTTTTGAGCTAGACCAGCTTAAAGTAAGATCTACTCTGTGGTAGACTTTCAAAGGCAGACAGCGATGCTAAGCTGTGACCCACACCTGCATCCCACTCATCCCAATTGGCCAAATGCCTGGACTTTACACCTAGAGATGTCTCCTTTCATTTAAGCTCTTTGCTCTTTACACAAAATTCTTTCTGAAGAGGAGACATGTGGCACTGTTAACCCATGGCCTAGTAAAAATGAAAGACTGAACAGGTTTTGATAGGCAAAGAGCAGAAGAGCACTGATCTCAGAGAGGAAAGATGGAACTAGACTCCAGAGAGAGGAGAAACAACGAAGGGCTGTGTGGATATTAATAGAAAGAAAAGTCAGACTGACTTGACAATACTTTCTGGAGACCACGTCGTTATTGAAACTCATTGTCCCTGGCCAAATCTCTAACTCTATATTCTCCATTCTAATCTACTATGGGAAGCATTTTCTACCTTTTCAAAATGATATTTTTGATAATCTTTCAAAGGCTGATATTTTACCATTTTATGGGAATATTTCAACATTTCTTCACCCTAAACTTCTCTGTTATCATCTATTATTATAACTAGAATATCACTACTACCACCACCAAAAATAATAATAGTAATAAATAAAAGACCCCACCATAAAACTAACCTCCATGACAGCAAAGAAGAGGAGAAATAGAGTACCTCACTAACTATATACCTTTCATTAGGAGGTGTTTCGTAGGACTTCACAGTTTTATTTGTTTTCAGGCCTGACCCAAGTGGGTCACTTTTTATTTTTATGGCTTATCTACGACATTATGAAAGTTAGCTCATCATAATTCATTTGAGCCAGAGAATCCATCATCCCTAAACCAGGTCACTCTTAGACTCCACAAAGATTTGTTTTTCTGCAGAAAAATGTCAGTAGTAGAACATCTTTTCTATAAAATAGCCCACAGCATGGATTTTAGAACAGCTTTCATGTATTACAGTACCCAGATGGCTGCAATGCCCTTGTTATGAGCTCACTGCGATCTAAATGCTAACCATTAATAAGGATGTGTCCAAATAAGTGTCAATGCACACCGCTTACCTTTAGAAGACGTTAAGGTTCAGGTTCAACTTGGGAGTCAGGTCTAAAGTGAAGAAGTACTGGCTGAAATCTTCTTTGATTCATACTTGTTTTGAAAACCCTGCCCTAGACCTGGTAGGTGGCTAAGAACAAGAGTTACCCAAGCAGCCATAGATGCTGAGGGGCATGCAGGTTCGTAATAAGTCACAGCTGGTAGTTATCAAATCCAAATGGACTGGCGATTCCCAGCAGCACAGAGGAATCAATATTTATCAACAGGAAAAGTGGTATCCATTGCTGTCATTTGAAGGTCATGCATATAAAGTATATATGAGTAATGCTAAATCTCAGAGCTATTTCCTCTCACAATTAGGTAGATAGAGTGCCTCTGCTTGATTCTGAAACTGCAAAACAGTCTGGTTTCTCCCCAAGTCTATACCCAATCCCTTTCTCTCTCTTGACCTTTACTATAATATATGTCCTAGAAATAATGGTGCTGTGATGAAATAAGCAGAAATGAAGCTCTGGAGAGAAATATAGGATTTGGTAACAGAGGAGGGAAACCTTCACAGAGACCAAGTGAGCAAAACTAAGCAAGGTGCAAAGAAACCAAAGGAGGACCTTACTATTAACGTAGAAAAGAAGTTGACTATAATTTAGAAGTTGACATGGGCTACGGAAACAGCCAGAGGGGCATGACTTGGACTCCTCTCCCTACCCACCACCCTTGTACACAAAGCTACTCCAGCTGTCACTGTGATACTGAACCTGACTTGATATTTGACTATCAAAAAGGAGACCAAGTTAGAGATCTAGAGTTTCTGTACTACAATGATAGAACACCTGAAAAAAAAGTTTGTGACAAGGAAAGGAAGTTTTAAGAACGCTAAAATGTTCACCCCAAAGCTGCACAATTGAGGAGATCTAGAGAACTTGATTTCAGGCCTCATACCAAGGAAGTCAGATAATCAGGAGGTTATGTCTGCATTTAGAAGAAGAAACAAGTATTCCGGTCACTCAAAGGGGATACCTTGACTTGTAGGCTGTTCTTTCCAGCAAGAAGATCAATTATCAATAGAAAACTGCCAAATTCAAGTGATATCTTCCATTATTTTAAAAGAGCTGAGGTCTTCCTCTGGTGGAATATTTTAAATAGAATTCCTTCTTCCAGTTAATGAGCATGTACTGCTCTGACTCATAGCAATCCTATAGGACAGAGAAGAGTTACCACTTTTGGTTTCCAAGGCTATAAATTTTTATGGGAACAGTCAGCCTTATCTTCCTCCAGCTGAGTGACTGGCAGTTTAAACTGCTGTAACCACTACACAATTATGAGTCAGAATCAACTCAATGACAGTGAGTTTTAAGTATAACCCAGGTAATGAAAGTTATCATTGCTGATGTCAGAAGGATCTTGCCTAAAACAGAGATTACCAGAAATCTGTTACCTGTGTTTAATTGACCATACAGAGGCATTCAAATCTACACCCATCTTTACAAAGGCATGACAAACTATGGAGAGCATTGCAAAGAATTGGAGTTCCAGAACCTGTGTACATAAATCAAGAGGCTGTTATTTAAACAGAATGAGGAGATGGCTTAAAATTGGGAAAAGTATGTATCCATATACTCATATTTATCCTTTTACCACACTTACTCTATATACTGAGAAATTCATGAGAAAAGCTGGACTATTTTAAAGAAAGAACCTAGAGTTAATGTTGGAGAAAAGCTCATTTTCAATCTGTGATGTGCAGAAGGCACAACTTTTCCTACTGAAGAAAAAATGGGCACACTTGCAGATGAAGAGCAAAGGTTACAGATTTGCATGGATGACAACTTAATGTAAAGAAAGCCAAAATCCTCACAACTGAACAAATACACAACCTGATGAAGAGAGAGAAAATTGAAGTTGTTAAGGATTTGATTCTGCTAGGTCTACTAACAATGCTTATGGAAGCAACAGTCAAGAAATCAAACAGTGTATTCCATTGGGAAAATCTGTTGCACATGATCTCTTTAAAAGTGTTGAAGAGCAAGGATATCACTTTGGAGAATAAGACATACTTGACCCAAGTCATGTGTTTTCAGTCACGTCATCTGCAAATGAAAATGGGGGAATGAATATAGAAGATTGAAAAGAATGTGTTTAAATTATGGTGTTGCCAAAGAATATTGAACATACCATAGAGTAACAGAAGAACAAATAAGTCAGCCTTGGAAAAAATACAACCAGATCACTCCTTAGAATTGAGCATGAGGAGCTTTGATCTCATTTACATTAGGACTGTTTCAGGCAAGATCCATCCAAGCAGAAGGATACCTGATTGGTGAAGTGGATGGTTAGTGAGACACAAGTGACTGCACCAGTAATCTCAAACCTAGTAAGCATTGGGAGGACGACCCAGGATCCGGCCATGTTTCATTCTGTTGGACATGGGATCTCTATGAGCTGGAAGTGACAGGAAGGCACCTAGCTATATTGCATTGGGTAAATCTGCTGAGAAAGGTTGTTTTAAAGTTCTCTTAGAAGATAGTGTGCCTGACTCAAGCCATGGAATTTTCGGTGGTCTCATATGCATGTGACAACAGGACAGTGAGTAAGGAAGCAGAAGAGAACTGATGCCTTTGATTATAGATTGGTGAAAAATATTGACTATACGGTGGGTTTGCAGATGATTGATTAAATCTGTCTTAGAAACACAGCCAGAATGCGCCTAAGGAATGACAATGGTGAGAGTTCACTCCAAGTGCTTGGACATGTTATCAAGAGGGACCAATTTCTGATTAAGTAAAGGGTAAATGGAAAAGGAAAAGACCTTCGATCAGATGGATTGATACAGCGGTTGCCATAATGGGCTCAAATATGACAACCATTCTGATTATGAGAGTGGTGCAGAATCAGGCAGTGTTTTGTTCTGTTGTAGAGGGGATCATTATGGAACTTATATAAATCAAACCTAACAACAATCACAGCAGCATGTTCTAGGTACCATTGTGTTTACAGGATTAAATATAATAAAGTCCCATCTTTTGTGAAAGTAGTATTATAGTGGAAAGGAAGATAGAAAAAATAAAAGCAGGAGCAGACAAATGAACATTTTGTCAGATGGTGATTAATTGTTAAGAATAAAAGTGAAGTACAGTAAGAGAAAGTGCAGGTGATAGCTATTACTTTAAGGGGAGTCTTTAGGGAAGAACACCCAGAGGAAAATTTTAACTTTTAAGGACACACACTTATTGAACACCTATCATGAGCCATCTACTTTAATCGACTAATTCCATCTTCTGTGAAAGCCTGAAGTAAGTATCATTAGTGGCCTCATTTTACTGGTGGGTATATTGGTCTCCAAACAGATAAAATTGCTGGCTTAAGGAATTATAGCTAGTATGTCATAGTGGATTGAAACTCAAATATTATGGAATCAAATTCCAGGGAAATCATTGTGATATTTGTGCCTAAAGGCAGAGGAATAGGTACTAGTTGAGGGCCCCATTGTCTCATTTGTTCCACAGACACCAATAGGGCTATGTAAGAGGAGACATTTATCGAAGTTGAAGAAGAGAGATCCATCACACCAAAAGGGAAGGAGCCTGCTATTTGACCATTTTTGTGTCCACTATTTTCAGACTTTGATATTGAAAGATTATATAGACAAAATATTCAATGATATAAGAAGCATCCAAAGAAGATGAAACGAATACAGAGTCACTGTACCAAAAATAATTAGTTGGCATTCAATCATGTCAAAAGGTAGCATATGATCAAGAACCAATGATACCAAAAGTACAAGTTACACTGACAGCATTAGGCAAAAACAAGGCTCCAGGAATTGATGTAATACTGACTGAAATATTCCAACAAACTGATGAAGCACTGAAAGAACTTGCTTGACTATGCCAAAATTTTAGAAGACAGTTAGCTGGCCAACTGACAAAAAAAGATCTATGATCTATATTTGTACCCATCCCAAAGAAAGGTGACAAACAGAATTCACAAATTTTAGAAAATTAACATTCACATCACATGCATGTAAAATGTTATTGAGTATCATCCCTAAACAGTAGCTGCAGTACATTGATAGGGTGCTGCCAAAGGTTCAGTGCAAATTCAAAAGAGGACATGGTACAAGGGGTATAATTGCTAATATCAGATAGATCTTGGCTGAAAGGAGAAACTATCAGAAAAACAAAAATGTTTGCTTGTGTTTTATTTACTATGCAAAGGTATTCAAATGTGTAGATCTTAATACACTATAAATAGCCTTTAGAAGAATGGGCATTCTAGAACACTTACCTGTACTCATGTGGAACTTTTCCATGGATCAAGAGGCAATTGTGGGAACAGAACAAAGTAATTCTGCATTGTTTGCAATCAAGAAAGGTGTGGGTCAGTGTTGTATCATCTCATTACACTTAGACAATCTGTATGCTGAGCAAATAATCAGAGAAGTTGGATTATATGAAGAAGAATATGACATCAGGAGTGGAGCAAGGCTTCCTAACAACCTGTGATAAACAAGTGACTCAAGCTTGCTTGGTGAATGTGAGGAGCAGAAGCACTTGCTGATGAAGAGCAAGGATTGCTGCCATCAGTGTGGATTACAGCTCAATGAAAAAAAAAGCTAATATCTTCACAACTGGACCCGTAGGTATCATCATGATTGTGTTAGTCCGGGTAGACTAGAGGTACAAATTCATAGGCAAGCATATGGATATAGGGGAATGGTTTATATACAAAAGGAATGGAACATTGAGAAAGCATCCCAACCCAGTCCAGTACAAAGTCCTAAGTCCAATATTAGCTCATATGCCCGATACAAGTCTATAAAGTCTCCTTCTGACTCACAAAGTCACAGGCCAGTGGGTACAGAGTCCCAGCACTGGCAGGGTTCCCCTCATGGCTCCTCGCTTCCAGGGCTCAGGGTCCATCAACAGCATCCAGTGGTGGTAGAGGCAACTCATCGCTGGCAGGGGAATACATGTGGCTTCTCTAGCTTCAGAGGTCTGGTTCCATCAGGGTAAAGCCGTGTGGCTTCTCCTCCAGCTCCTGGGACGCTGCCATCTTGTCTTGTCCTTAGTTCGTTGTCTCTGAAACTAACTCCCAACAACTGGGGAGATAACTTCTCTTCTCCACGAGGGAAATATCACGAGATTTCCCAGAAGTCTCAGGAGAAAGCCATGCTAACACGGAGGCCTTATTGGCTACTCAATGACTATCTCCAGATTAACAGACTAGACTCCAACCCTACATCTCAATCATGAAATTAACATAAGCACATGACCGCCACAATGATACATGGAGAAAAGTTTGGGGTTGTCAAGGAGTTCTTCCTTGGACCCACAATCAATGCTCATGGCAGCAGCAGTGAAGAGATTATATGATGTATTGCTTTAGAATGCTGAAAAGCAGGGAGATTATTTTGAATTACTAAGAAATACCTGATGTAAATTGTGGAATTTTCAATAATCCCTTATGTATATGAACGTTAGACATTGAATAAGGAAGACTGAAGAAGAATCAAAGTGTTTGAGTTGTAATGCTGGTTAAGAATATTGAAACTGGCAACTGGGCCGCAACGAAGGTGATAGGAATACTTGTCAGAATGGCGCAGGGCTAGGTAGGGTTTCCTTCTGTTGTAAATAGAGTTGCTGTGAGTCGAAGCCGACTTACTGGCACCTAACAACAACAACTGAATGCAAATTGTTACAGGCATGGCTTGATCTTAACTCCTACAGGGTTTCAGTCTCTAATCCATTTTGTATCATCAAGGTCTAGTACAGTGTTTGCCACAGAGTTGGTGCCCTAGAAAATTTGGATGAAGAGATCTCATTCCAGTTTATCAACAGATAGACACAACAGACCAAATTTCTCATTCTGAATGATTACAAAAACTAGCATCATCAGGCCAAGAGGCCCTGGGGGGCTCAAGGCAGAAACTGAAAGGCTCGTAGAAACAGTGTGAAAGATGGCGACAGGTAGTTACGCAATCTTCAGGCGTTTTCCTGCTCCATTACTTCCAACTGACCTCCCTAGTTTCTGCACTAGGCTGTCCCTGGGTTGCTGTCATTAAGAAGATACATGCTCCAGTTATGGAGTTGGAAAATCGTTTATTTCCCTGAGGAGACATCTGTTAAAAAAAAGCATGCTGTTTTCTTTTCTTTCAGATCTCTCCCCTCCCACCAATCCCCATATGAATCACTACAAGTTGAGTTAGGACTGGAGCCCTCTAATCCTGAAGCCTTCATGACACTTTGATGATATTCACCAGTGAAAATGACTCTTTATAGGATGCTTAATGTGTGAAATATGTTCCATAATTATATTTTTCTCCAGACTATCCAACAGCATTTCATTCTCCTTATTTCTTCACCCCATTTCCTTTCCTCTGCTGACAGCAGGTGGTCAGTGGTGTTTTAGAGAGAGAATCTGGCAACAATTCAACTGAAAAAAAAAACCAGAAACTGTGATTCCATTAACTAATGTGTGTCAACTATAGATTTTAATGGGAGAGGAGGCTTTTCTATAATTGGCTGGAGCTGCAGGTGGAGTCAACGCGGGAAAATGGTACAAAGACAAGAATACCCAGATGTACATCTACAGTATTTTAGTTCCTCAATAGTCAACCCAATTATTTTCCCAGTTAATATATATACATATATATATATATATATATCATTGCTAAACACAAAACAATATCTTGGCCCATCACTTTTATGTGTACGATTCAGTGACATACCATGTATATTCAAGAATAAGTCTACCTGAATATCAGCCAAGGCACTTATTTTACCACAAAAACAGCACTGAAAAACTCTGCCTATATATGAGTATATACAATGTTTACATTCGATACCAGATGAAACTGGTATTCATTTGTAATGCTTTTCATCAACCTTAACAGGAAAGTAAGAAGGCCTTAAGCAAAATATCTCCCTTTTTCTTTCTCATCCACTCCAGGTCACCCACTAATATATTTAGTCAACCCAATTCTTCTGTTTTATTTATTAATTGATATTAAAGTTCCTAGAAGATACAAAACAGAACCAAAAATGCAAAGGCACCACCATACAGTGTATTCCAACGCAGAGTAGAGCTCTCTCTGGGACAGAGTAGAACTGCTCCTATGGCTTTCGGAGATGATCACTCTTCAAAGCAGTAGCAACCCTCATCTTTCTTCCTCAGAAGGGCTGAGGGTTTAGACCTGCTGACTGTACAGTTAGAAGCTCAACCTATCACTGTCAAAGCCACCAGGATTGGCACTGAAATAATTTCAAACACGGCTACTGGTGACATGAGGCATTACGCAGGTGATCTACCTTATCCCTGTATAGAAAAATTGGAAATGCCATAGCAGAGTAAAATCCCCTTATGTATATGTCCTCAAATATCATTTGTCAAAATATTCTTAAAATCAACTCCATCCTGAACATTGTATTTATATTCAGATTCCAGTTCTAATTCTGTTTCTGGTAGACATTTCATTAAAAGCCAAGAACAGAACGGTTGCGTGGATGATAACCATTATCTGTGATATAATTACTCCACACAATTGAAGTTACATCTCAATGTTTGTTTGTTTTTTATGGTCTTCTGAGAGTACTCTAAAAATGACTACATTTTTTTTCTTTTTTTTCTTTTTTTAAATTTTTTTTCATTAATTTATTTTTTTTCATTTTTCTTTTAAACATTAATTTCGGATGAACCCTGGTGGCCTAGTGGTTGAGTGCGGGACTGTGGTCCCCTGGGTTGACAGTTCAAACCCAGCAGCAGCTCTCCAGGAGCAAGACGACTTCCTACTCCCACCAGGGCAGTGATGCCGCACAGAGAAACATTAATTTCCTAACATCTAATGAATTCATAAGCATCTAGTTCTAAAGCATGGCTAGTTAATTCTTGAAGGTTTCGATGAAGTAATACCTACTGAAATAGCATTGTATAGCTAGAAAATAAAAGAAGTTTTAAGAGAGTTACTTGATACCAATACTGGAGCTAGCTAGCTTCTCCCATCTGGTCTCCCCCAGTTTATCTTTGCAGGGAGCCATAAAACCTCTGGTAAAGACAATAATTAAGGCTCTAGGTGGTTTTGCTTGTTTGTGTAGCCAATATTTAGTGAAATCAAAGCCTTTGACTCTGTGAGGGAAGAGAAGGAAAGGGAAGACCTGAAAAAGAAAGGCCAAGTAGGCTTCTGATGAGAGACTGCCTTGCATCCTATCCAGGATGAGAAATGGGTGGGTCAACTCAATCCACACACTGCTCTCTCGGAACTACACAAAGGTGGCAGCACAAGATAGACAGCGTTCCATTTGGCTTTCCTTGTTAACACTGCCCACTAGCTTATTATTCTGACATTCCCGCAGTCTTTCTATTGCACCATACACAAGGGATAGGCTGTCACGCAAAGCATATTTAAAGTTATTTCATTGAGGCTGACAACTTCAAAATGTCCTTCTAAGGGGAAAGACAACAACTCATTATCTGTTAGAATTTAGCCCTATATACCACGTGGTTCTTGAATATTCCTTTAAGTGTTTACCTGGTTAACTTGCTCCTTTCTCCTACTGACAGATCCACCCCAGGTCCTGGGGAGAAACTAGATATGACCATCCTTGAAATTCCGAAGTCATAGAAATACTCAAGACTCTATCTACTTTGGTGCAAGGAAAGCAGTTGAGGATGAAAGTCACAGGGACAGTTCTCCCTTGCCCTATAATAGGGTTGCTGTGAGTCACAATTGACTTTATGACAGTGAGTGTGATTTTGAGCTAAACCACTCTTGGTTCTCTGGTCCTCTGACGCTACACAGCTCTTCTTTTGTGGTCTCTCCTTTTCCTCACTTTGTGTCCTTGCATTTCTCTCTGGATTTTCTTGTCTCTCTCTCCCTGCCCCTCTTTAGCAACAGCATAATATATAAGAAAGAGTATAGCATTTGATCATAAATTGACTTAAGTTAGAAAATATATTTAAAAAAGAGAAAGATTGACGTAAATTCATCATCATGTCCCTCTGTTGCCATGGAGTCTTGGGCCATAAACATGAGTTTATACTCCTCAGTTTTGTTAAGATGAAATGAAGTTATGTGTGTAAGAAGGGAATCTGCGTAGTACTGGATTAGTACCTTGGACTGCTAGCAAGTCTTGGAGTATTAACCACAAGATTGGCTGTTCAAACCCATCTGATATTAGCAATAATTGCCCTTGTCCCATGTATTTTTCTGAATCTGACTTGAACCTTTGGCGGCACCCAGGCAATGTACTGCTGCAATTGTTTGGGATGGGTTCAACAACATTTTACTTCGATGTGATAGCAGTGATATTTTTCTTTAATTTGATCATTCTGTTGTGTCACTTTTCTTTGGAATAGGTGCAAATATGAATCTTTCCCAGTCAGTTGGCCATCTTCTAGCTAAGTAAGTGCTTCCAGTACTTCATAGCCTGTTGAAACACACAAGCCACCACAATATAGCAAATTGATAGACAAGTGGTCTGTTGCATGAGAAGAGGCATACATTAAAGGGTGTAGCCTATTTTGGCAACCACAATTGGCCCAGGGCAGTGAAGAATACATGCATAGAACATATGGAGAAATAATCATTATCAAGTAGGCTTCATACCCAAGTAATAGGGACCCTTCAAATATATGTAAACTGGGTAAAACATGCCCAGGTTTACATTATTAGGAATCTGGTATTGTGGTTTTGTATAAAAGGTGAATTGGAGGAACTGCAATAGTGGAGAGAGGGAGACTGATTGAGAAGCCCTTACAGTGATTCTTATTCAAAGTTCTGGAAGTAGGAATCTGAGTACTACATAGAGCTTGTGTGACAGTGGTAGAAAATGAAAGATGGTGGGAGCAGAATGAAGGAGTTTCATTGTAAAGATATTTAGGAGTGGGCTTAATAACTTCTTTCTCTCTCTTTCTCTTTCTCTTTCTCTCTCTCTCTCTCTGTTTTTTCCCAGTAATTAGATCTGTATTATGAAGTAGATGAAGGAGTAGAGCTGATGTCTAGGTTTCTGATTTTCAATAGTAGGTGAAAGAAATTATTCTGGGAAGGCATATAGCCCTACCCAAACTCTCTATCTCCTTCTTTCCATCCTTCAATATTGACTGTTCTCCATCTCTTATTTCAGACAAACCGCTTGACAAGAAGTTGGAAAAGAGTTTTAGAATATAGCACATTAATAGCATCTGAGATCTGTTTTGGGGGTTCAATAGAAGTCCCTATAAGAAGCACACAAGCATGTGAAATCATGAGGTGTCAAAGGGATGAGATATCAGGCTTCAAGAACTCAAAAGCACAACTTTGCATGCTCACTTTCCTGATATGATCCCTGAGGACAAATGTGTGCATAAGCAAATGTGGTGAAATAAGCTGATGCTGCCAGACTACCAAAGACATAGCATCTGGGGACTTAAAGGCTTGAGTAAACAAGCGGCCATTCAGCTCAGAAGCAATAAAGCCCACACGGAAGAAGCACACCAGCCTGTGTGATCATGAAGTGGTGAAGGGACCCGGTGTCAGGCATCAATGAGCTAAAATTATATTATTATTAATGAGGGAGAGTACAGATTGGGGACCCAAAGCCCATCAATAGGTGAAGTAACATCCTTTTACAGAGGGGCTGCAAGGAGGAGATGAGTCAGTTAAGATACAGGGTAGGAGCTATGAAATGTGCAACCTTCCTCTAGGTCCCATGCTATCCCACCCACTATCATGACCTCAATTCTACCACATAAGTCCAGCTAGACTAGGAGATGTACAGTGAAGTTGGAAACATGGGAAACTTAGGATAGATGATCCATCAAGATTAATAATAGGAGTGATAATACCAGGAGGGTGGAGGGATGGAGGAATAGAAAGGGAGAATCAACTTCAGGGATCTACATGTAGCCTCCTCTCTGGGGCACGGACAACAGGGAAGTGAGTGTTGGGACACATTGTACAGTGTACAGGATGAAAAAATAATTTGTAAATTACTAAGGGTTCAAAGGGAAGGGGGAGAGGAAGAGTAATATAGGGTGCTGATAATGGGGGCCTGGAGGGAGGGAGAATGTTTTGAGAGTGATGATGGCAATGGGTGTGTAAAAGTGGCCTGAATACAACTGATGTTGTTAGGGATTGTGATGGGAGTTGTAAGGGCCCCCCAACAAAATGATTCATTTAAAAAAAGGGGGGAGGGGAAAGGGGAGTTTTTTTTTAAGAGGAGCTTGTATCATGGGCTCAAGTGGAAAATGTTGGGAAATGTATGTGGAAACGTGTGCAAATGTGCTAGATACAAATGATGTACTGAATGTTGTAGTAGCTGTAAGAGCCCCCAATAAAATTAAAAAAAATAATCCTTACCCCCCCCCAAAAAAAACAGAAGTCCCTGTATCAAATGTAATTTAAGGAAAACATTTATTTAGGCAACATAAAGACACAGGCACATCATCCATTAGCACGATGTCATAATGTTGTCCAAGGATTTATAGTCAGATATAAGTAAGGCATAGAACAAAGGAAGCCTTCACAAACTCACCAGTGGCAGCATAACTGTATATTATAACCATAAGTGGGTCTACAGAAGCAGGCACAGGATCATGATTGTGACATGTACTTTATGTTAGACAGAATTACAAGATTGGTCCAGGGCCATCAGACCAAGGCATGACTAATATAGGGCATTACTGATGGCCATGCTACTCACTGCACTGCAATGTCTACAGTGGGAAACCACCATCCACTCCTCAGAAGAAAGATGGCACTTTCTACTCCTAAGAAAAATTACAGTCTCATAAATACACAGAGAAATTTCTACTCTGTCCTATCTGGTTGCTGTGATTTGGTATTGACTCAATGTCAATGAGTCAATTACTAGTTAAGGAACTAAGGAACCTAGAAATCAGAGCTCTGGTGGTGTAGTGGATTATATTTTGGTCTGCTAATATTACAGGCAGCAGTTCAAAACCACCAACTGCTCTTCAGGAGAAACGTAAGACTTCCTAGTCCCATAAACTGTGATAGTCTTGGAAACCCATGGGGCAATTGTACCCTGTTCTACAGGATTGCTGTAAGTCAGAATCAATTCAGTGGCAATGAAAGTTTTTAATCTATGCTGTAATTATGCAAATGAGATGCTCAGAATTTGAGCTCTAAAATAGAAGCCACGGAATCTGAGTAGTTGTTCCTTGAAGAATGATCAAATGAATTGCATCTAGTATAGGAGTCCTGTGTATAGTAGTGATTATGAGTTGTGCTGCAAAGTCAACAGTTAAAACCACCAGCCCCTCCTCCATAGAAAGTATGAGGCTTTCTAATCCCAGAAACAGTTAAAATCTTGAAAACCCTATGTATTAATAGGGTCACTATGAGTCAGAATTCACTCAATGGCAGGGAGTATAGGAAAGATGTTAGAACCTTGATTTACATCTATGCAGATCAGTAAATGAGAAAATGAGATAAAATTACTGTAAGGAACATTTCAATGAGACACCAAAAGTTAATTATTTTAAGGTAGCAGACTGTAGTGAAACTACTAAATGGGGCCGAGCCCCAGTGGCGTAGTGGTTGTGCGCGGGACTGCAGCCCACTGGGACGGAGGTTCAATTCCAGCAGTGGGGCTGGGCCTCCTACTCCCACCACCGGAGAGCAGTGATGCCCCCCCAAAAAAAGAAAGAAACTACTAAATTTATACTACAGAGACCTTCTGGTGGAAATACAATAATCCATTGACCATTCTGAAGGCAGGGGTATTGTTTAGATGATCACCCAAAGTATCCATTCTATAAATGTCCTATTCTGCCCCAAGATAGCCCTAGACCAATGGTTCTTAACCTGTGGGTTGAGACCCCTTTGGGAGATCTAACGACCCTTTCAGTGGAGTTACCTGATTCATAGCAGTAGCAAAATTCTAGTTATTAAGTAGCAACAAAAATAATTTTATGGTTGGGAGCCACCACTATATGAGGATCTGTATTACAGGGCCTTGGCATTAGGAAAGATGAGAACCACTGCCCTAGACTAACTGGCACTGTGGTTTGGGCTTTGGGCTATTAACTACAAGATCTGTGGATCAAAGCTATCAGTCACTCCCCAGAAGGAAGATGAGTCAGTATTGCTCCCATAAAAATTTACAGTCTCAGAAATCCTATACCATGTCACTGAAAGTTAGGATCTACTTGATGAAAATAAAATTGGTTTGTTTGTTTTTAATCTTGTCCCAGTGAATACAATGAGGGAAAGAAAGCAATATATTATTATATAACAGTATTGATGGCTTTAAGAAAAGGAGGTAGAGATGAAAAGAGGAATATTGCATTTTTTGAAACTTTTTTTTAATGTGCGTTCTTTTGAGATGGTGTCTGTTGGGACAGGGGATGTACCTGAGAGCCAGAACTCAAGACTTATAAGCTACCCAAGATAATGGAAGGGAGAGGGGGTTGGTACAGAGAAATGCAAAGCAAGTAATTGAACCTTTCACTAAGTCTGAAACCAGAGATGTATACTCCCTTAAGGCTAAGATTATAGATTTATGGGGCAAGTAGCTTACCTTTGAGGTCCATGAACTATGACAAGCTTGAGTGCTCTCCATACTCTGACACACAGGCAGGGAGGCATTCAAACACTTTCATACACAAACAGTAGAGAAGCACAAATTGCTAATCCATGGTTCTAGTAGAAAATGAATTATTTTTCTTCAATAATTAGATATGGAGTGAGCTAATTCTCTCACTCCAGTGGAGAATGTTGTCAAAAGAGCACAAGAGGAACAAAAGACTTCCAGAGAAATCAAACAATTTTTTTACCCAAGGTATACATCTCTGATTAGTGATTCATCTGTTTTCCTTTTCTTCTAAAGAGTTCATTTACATTTAAGGCATTAATTCCATTGCAATGGATTATGTCATTCTAAATTAGTTGGTGTCTTCTCTCATTCAATTTGTGGTGTATCTGGAAGACTGATAAATACAGCCTCATTTGTCAATTTGTTTTGGATTTTCTTAGCCTTGAATGTCTTATTGACTTTGTTAAATATAATATTACTGGTGCATTTGAAACCTCACACTATTTTTCACAGGGAAATTTGCTAAACAACTATGGCCTATGGCATTTATCGAAGGGTTTGTGAATTGTTGAGAAAAAATCTAGAGGTTTGTCTTCCTGGAATCATTTCTTTCACTTATTTATTACATTGTATAAAGGGGTCCCCCCAGGCACCAGGGCATATTAACATAATTTAAATAGAAGAAGATAATTAAACTGTCAGAACTGTAAGAGAGACAGAGGCATAAAAAAACAACCCATAAACACAGCAGCCCATACAGCTTTTATGTTATAGCTGACTCCTCAGAAAGAACACTCTTACTCAAGAACGTAAACCTCAGGTAGTTCTATCCTCTTCTTTCTTCAAGTCATACACTGCAGCACTCTTAGTTTGATTATGTGACATTCTCGGCCTTTTATAAAGGTGCCATATAACATAGCCTCATTGCCATGAGCAGATTATGACTCACAGGGTAGGGTTGTCTCACTGGACTCCCACAATTATAGATTCTTAAGGAAGCAGACTGCTTCATCTTTATCCTGGAGTGGCTAGTGGGTTCTAACTACCAACTTTTTGGTTAGCAATCTAGCACTTTAACAATTAGACCAACAAAGACCTTCTAGATAGTATGCAAAACAAACAAACAAAAACCAAGTCCTAACACAACCAGGGTTCTACACAGGATGGATTTATTATGAAGACAAATTATAACTCAATAAAACTGATATGTGTTTTAAAGAAACAATCAAGAGGCTACACTGGTATTTTTATTAGAATCTTGGGAAATTTCTTGAACTATCTGAAATTAGCCCTGGTGTAGATGATGGGGAATGAAGATGGAGAGGTCACAAGACTCTGCAGGCTGTATTAGCTGAAGGTATAACTTTAAGCATGAGTGAAGTTCAATCCAGTTTAATCTTGATGATTTCGTGACTCCTTGAGAGAAGTAAAGAGAGAATTTTCGGTCACCTTTTTAATCTCCTTACCTCTTTTCCCACGCCTGTCCATCAAGGAATCATCAGCTCAGTGGATTTCACTTAAGGCCAAGTTTAATTGCAGCAATTTATTGAATTAATACTTTCAATTTCTGCATTGCATGGAATGCTGGCTCGAGACAGATGTTGGCTGAAAATGAGAAAGCTTACAACTTTTGTAAAATTTATGAAATTGTCCTTGTTGCACTGAGTACTTTTAAAGAAGATCCTGAGAGCTTAAGTATAATCAATTGTAGGTTGCCTAGTGGGTTAAGCAGGTAAAACTTCTCCTTGAGGAAATCTATTCGCATAAAGATTTAAAGTCTTAGAAACCCACAGGGGCAGTTCTACTCATTATGCGTAACAATTGACTCAATAACAGTGAGTTTGAATTTGACCCTATGGTTTTTACTTTTTATTATGGGTCAATATCACACCATTCCAAGGAAATACCTTTTTATAAATACTAATTTATTGACTAAATGTATACTGCTACAATTAAACCTGTGAACACTGGAGTCTTTTTTTTTTGAAAACTAGAGTCTTTGTGAGGTGGAAACCTGTCAGAAAAGAATAGCTCCAATATTTCCCCTATAGGAGTGATAAAATAGTAAGTTTTCATCCTGAGCACAGGCAAAAAAAATTGAGATCTGAAAAAATAAGGTAGTTCCATTGAGGCTTGCACAGGTTTCACTATATATAATAAAACAGGAACAAGAATGCTATAACTGGTTGGCCATCATTTATGTATAACAAACATATGGGCAAATTATATGTGTGTATGTATGTATATATATATATATGTATATATATAGCAAGCACATGGGTAACTACAACATTAACTTACATTTTATCAAAGGTTTGTATTTTTTCTTTTTTGTTATTTCTTTCATCATTAAAACAAACCAGTGTGAAAGAGATTGACACCCTTTGAGTTTAAATGCTATCGGTCACATATCTAAGAGCAGAACTAAAATTGGAACCCTGGTCTCAGGACTTACAGGCTTATATTCTTTAGTATTATACTCAGTAAGACTGTCAAAATATTTCAGTCTTAGGGGTCGTGTGTCTTCCTGTAGCCATTGAAATATGTAGGGAAGTGACAGGTGTCACGTCTTGGTGGGAACATTTACTTGCTGTGATTATTGTGGATTGACATCTCCTTCAGCCAGAGCCCTTTGGTAAGTCCAGTAAACAGGATGAATCCCTCACCTCACCAACCTTCAGTGGATGTCAAACCTGATTAAGAAATAAAACTTTATCACTTTAAGCCAATGATTTTGGGGGAAATTGTTGTTATGACATAATCATATTTATAAGTACACTCTTTCAATAGGAACAACCAGCGTATTCATACTTAAGCATGTCCTTCTCATAGTTTCTTAACTAGCAAACCTGGTTCTGGTGAACTCATTGTTTCTGCACAGCTGCATTACAATATTGTGTGACAATCCTGAGACAGAAGTACTTTGGATTTGTTAGATGTCGTGAAAGGAGAATCAGTGTGCTTCTTAGCAGAAATACCACAAGTGAATGGGTTCAACACAAATTCATTTCCTCACAACTGAGAAACCTAAGTCTGAATTCAACATGTTGGCTCTTGAAGGATTTCTTTCAATGTTGCTCTGGGTGAAAGTGCTTGTGTTTCTGACTTTCAGCTCCTGAACAATCTTCACTTGACATCTCTCTCCCCTCGCTCCCCATCGTCTCTGCTTCATTCGCTTGCTTGTTCTGTCTTTCATATAATTCAAAAGAGAATGATTGAAGACACTCCCTACAGGAATGACTATGAGCTATTAGTGGGGATCTCCTCGATGGTAGTAGCATTGGTGTTTTGGGACCTACAGGAATCTGGTCTCATTAACATAAAACAACCCATTTAGGAAGTCCTTAAGTTGTTGGCTTTGTGATGTTAATGAGGCTGGTGGGTTACAATGCTGCTGATGAGTTCCAGCCACTGAGCTTGTAATTAGCAGCTTAATTGGTAGTCCACTAAGCTCCCAGGGTTCCAGAACAAGGGCATCACTCACTGTCATCCAGTCATTTCTGACTCATAGCAGCCATAGAACTACCTCTATGGGTTTTATAAAGCTGAAATTCATTACTGGAGTGGAAAACCCAGAGGTAGAAAGCCCTATCTTTCTCCCCAAACTTATGGTTTCTGACTGCTGACCTTGAAGTTAGCAGCCCAATTCATAATCTCTCTGCCACCAGGACTTCTCCACAGGCACAGATATTAGAATTTAGAATATGAATTTGAGGGGAGACCCGCTCTGTAACAGTTTCCTATTTCTGTAAGTGTAGAGATGATATCTTAATAATAAATTAAAAGCTCAAAGAAATACCATGAATCCAGCAAGTTTTCCTTGCACTTTTAAGTAAGTAGGTGAGGTCTTTCTCTTCCTCCATTATTTGCATTACAAAGGAAGATATTGGGAGTGAAAAGGGAAGACTGACTCCAAGCAGAGAAGAGCATGGCAGGGATCAAAATGCCAGGAATGTGGAGACTGCCTTGCCAGACTGAGCAGAAGTGTACTTCAGATATCATCTATAAAAGAGGGACAAGACAGAGAATGTGTACAAAATGGGGAAGGTGGATAGTTATCTTTAAACAACTTTAGAAGCCAAAATGTGTACCATAAAGATATAGTAGGTTTTTTTAAAAAAGATTTAAGTAGGTCTATCTGCACATAATGAATCATTTGGGAGGCTACAAATGTTAGATGTCATCACTACAGCAGGGAAAATTAATAGTTAATTTCTTAAAGCCATGATACCAGTTTCCCTGGCCAGGTTGAAAATCCCATTCTCTTTCTTTGATTGAATTTACCAAATCACTCACAAGTGAGAATTCAGAAGAGTTTACCAGTGTTTTGGATTGTGAGCATTAGAGTTGGAACTCGCTGCTATCAGGGTGTTGGGGTCAAGTTGCCCCCAGTGGATTTCACAGACTGTAACCCTTTAATGGAGTAGAAAGCCTCATCTTTCTCCCTGGAGATGGAACCCAACCATGGACTAGATGGCTACTCATAGAGACCCTGTAGTACAGGGCAGAACTGCCCCTGTGAATTTTGGAGTCTAAAACTGCCTTTCTCTCAAGAACCAGCCAGCTGCTTCCAATTGCTGGCTTTGGAAATTGCAGCCAACAGACAGCCACTACATCACCAGGGCTCCTTGGAGACGGGAAGAACCTTTAGAAATCCATCCATTCAATTCATTCTCACACAGTAGTAGAAAGTGAGACCAAAATGAAGGGGATACTTGGTTTAGTTTATATACAATTGTGTTTATTTCCTGTATACATATTATCAATTTCAGGGATCATATGCATTTACTAATAATCTTTGAAGAACTTCCTAACTCCATCCCTACCTTTTCAACAAATCTTTTTGATAGCTTGACACATAAACTCTAAATTTGTATGTGCAAGGCATTTGTATGTATAAAGAATTGGACATGAAGGAAATTGTCACAAATTCATGAGTGGTGGCAGAGACTAATACATCACAGTTACACGTAAGACTACATAAGCAGGAATGGGACCATGATTGGGAACACTCTGTGGGATGCATGATGTTTGACAGACGAGTTTGTAAAATTGGTCAAAGGTCTTCCACCCAAACCAGTCAGGGGGTGACTGACACAGTATGACTCCCGACCATGCAACTTCCTGTAGTGACCTCAGTAAGATGATCTTCATCAAGATCACACCCAATCAAACCCTAAAGAGAGATGGAATCTCTCCCTTGGCTGGTTAAAGAGGAGTAGAGGTAAACCAGTTGCTAATGCACTTTGCCTGAGAAGACTATCCAAATCCCTGGTTACTGGTAAGAAGGAATTGAATGGAGGCCTAATACACATGGGAATTCTGCAAATGGATTTGGGGTTTTCATTGCCATTCTGCAAATAGGGTGCTCATTGATTTTAAGCTTGAATGCAGTAGGTTGAGCTCTGGTGACAAAGAAACCCAAATACACGGTGACTCACATAAGATTCAAGTGTGGGCTCTTTTTGTTGTTTTCTTTCCCTCACATATAGCTGCAGGCAATTAATTCATCTGAATGTTGACAATGCGGGATCCTTCCCTCTTAATGCTTTACTATACCCTGTTGCCTTCAATCACATCTTCAAAAAGCATAACTTCATTCTATGGTTATTATGGCTGGCAATCCTAAATTATTTATTGAATTGTTCTTGAAACACAGTGCCATAATTCAGATGGTTAGGCTTTTCAGATTGGATTCTGTAAAAGAGAGCACACAAACCTAGTTTCCCCAGTGTCAGTGAGTCCATTTTAACTCACTGTAACCCTAAAGGACAGAGTAGAACATATTCCATAGGGTATCCGAGGCTGTGACTCTTTACAGGTGCAGCCTTATCTTTCCTCTTGTGGAATAGCTGGTGCATTTGAACTTCTGACCTTGTGGTTGACAGTCTAATGCTTAACTCACTATACCATCAAACCTTCATACAAATCTTAGTGCTTGGTAAATTGACATGATGGTCAGGAAAGCTTAGAGGAGGCTCAGATAAACTAGTCATAGATGACTAATCACTCTACTTCTATATAGGATCAAACTTTTGCTTATTTCTAGTTTTCTTTTACAAAGAGATTTTTTTTTCTTACAAAGGAGGAAATTATCAAAGCCTTCCTTAGGGATCAGTCCCTAAACCAGTCTTCACCATAATAATTTTATTTTTTAATCAACTAGTTTATTTTTAACAGTTCCACGAACATACAATTCACATATCATCGGTTTCAATAGCTCAATCACATTCATAAGAGTTGTGCAACTCTCATTATGATTAAGTCAAGGACACGTCTTCCTTGTACTCATTGTTTTTAGCTCTCCATTTCTTATCCCCCTTTCCTGTAACACCCCTTTGAAACTATTAATCCACTTATTGTCTCTATATGTTGTCAGAGATTTTCTTATCCTGGGTTTCATATACAGGAAAAACACACAAAATCAAAGCAAAACACAGTCGAATGTCCCCAAAATGACAGAATGAAACACAAAAGGAGTACAATTTTTAAAAAGCAGAAAATCTTAAAAATGGAAACCATTACACATTGCATCAAGAAGGAGAATGAATTAAACAGTGTCACATGTTACCTAACTACAACTGCAGTAATCTAGCCATAATGTGTGCTTTGTCTGATAAAGGCTTTCCTATCCCTGGTTAGAGGGGATTCAACATGGAGGACCTTACAAATGGGTTTGAGACTTTCACTGTCCATACCCTTCTACAAACCAACTTTAGGCGTTAATACTATTCAATCCTCTGGGATTGGTTTTTATTATCTACAGTTGGGTCATGAATTCTGCTGTGATTCTTCCTTATGGACTTAGTTGATGCCTCCGGTAGATGGTTGCTTGTTTGAAAACAAACCTTTAAGACCCTAAACACTATTCTTACTGATAGTTGAGCACTGTCTGCTTTCTTTACTAAATTTTGCTATAGCACACATATGTTCAGTGTTCACTTCATGGGGCAGGCATTGAGCAGGGAGAAGGAATAAAAACAAATGATTCTTAGATTAGGACTACAGTTTAGTCCTGAAAATAAATTTATATATCTATGGTTTATATATAATCCTGGTTCACTCTAAAGAGATCATTATTATTTGGTTGAAGGACATTATAATTTATGCTGAAGGAACGTACAGTAGTTCCTATTCTAGTGTATCAAAATATCAGTAAGATTGCATTAATTTGTTTTCTATGAAGAAAACGGATTTTTATCTGTCATGAGATGAGTGTATGCCAGAGTGCATTAAGTATTGACTTGATAAATGCAAGGTCAGCTGTTCATAACCACCAGCCACTACATGAGAGAAAGATGTGACATTCTACTCCTGTAAAAAAAATGACAGTCTCAAAAATCCACAGACATAGTCATAGCTTGTCTTGGAGGGTTGCAATGGGTTGAAATAACTTTATGATATAGCAGATGTTCTCTATAGAGTGTCCAAGGTTCCTAATCTCTACAGAAGCAGACTGCTAGAGCTTTCTCTTGTGGAGCTGCTGATGTATTCAAAGTGCCAATCTCTCGTTTAGCAGACAAGCATTTAACCTTTGTGCTAACAGAGATCCTGGACGGAGGGGAGGGGAGGGGGGAAGGGAGCGTGTACATGTCAAACTGATAGGAGTGAAACTAGTGGAGTGGACAGAGACCATATTAAAGAGCATTGGGCACTTTGCACTTAACTAAAAGCTTTCATTTGATTTGGACAGTAGTGAAAAAGGTTTCTAATTCAGTGGAATGACGTGATCCACTCTGAATATGGCAAATGGATTAGATATCATTTATCCTGGCACGATGTGAAAGATGTCTGAATTTATATAGTTAAGAGTAAAATTGAATGAAACACATGCTAATGTTACTTACAAGACATTAAAATTGATTTGGTGACTAGACGAATGGATGTTTGTAATAAGATCAATGGTATGGAATGCCTTTAATATCTGTGATTAGAAAGCTAAGAACTGGGAGATAAAGGCAGTAGGTTGCTAAATCAAGAGAATGCTTCTTATACTGATGGGATGAAGCATGAATGGACAGAGAGAAGAGATACAGGTGAGAACCCAGGGCAGCTATAAGCCATGAGACCAAACAATTTTTGTAGGTGACCATTTTATCTTCCAGTTCTCTTAAGTCACTCTTAACCAACAGTGCTTATTCAAAAAGAAGAGACGTTTATAGACTTGGGGTGATAATCATATGTCTGATGATATGATTCACAGATGACTAACGCTTGCTTTCCCAGGGCGATCTTTCTCTAGTAGGACCAATTAAGAGATAGGTGTTTTAATTTTCTTTTCCATCAGGCAGGATTCATTGAACGTCCAAAGGGAGGTACAACAGCTAGGAAGCATGTGGAGTACTGAATGGCTCCTTTGCTGCTTGTGACTGTACTTGAACTTGCAATCAGCTCTATGCTAATGCCGTGTTTAGAGATGTAAAATAGTAGTGTTAAGTATACTTTGGAGCAACCTGAGCTATTTCTTTTCTGTGGTGGATGGTATGATTTGGGGGAGACTGCAGCGGTACACATTGCTAGATGGGAGGTGGGAAAAGGAAGCCTTCTATATGACATGCTAATGGAGACACTTTATTAAAACATCCCTTGACACCTATGGACATTAACTACATTGCCCAGTAGTACAAAGTCAGGATTAAAATTCTCAAAGCAGATTATTTTATGTTTTGCTTCTGAGTTCGAGCACCACCTCTGTCTAGCTTTACTAAGTCTTCTGAATACACATACCCAACCTCCAATGATTCAATAAATCAGCGGTATCGATTGTGATCACTTCCTACACACAGATTCCAGTATTCAAAATCTTGACAGTATTCAGAAGGCTTAAGGAACTTTTGAGCATTTAGGGAGTTAGATAAAGTTAAGTGTATTAAATAATTCTTTCATACAGTATTGCATAACCTTAGTACCTGATTTGTCAGTTAATGGAGAAAAGGTTCATAAAAGGTCCAAAATAGATATCATTAGAGTATTACAGAGACCTGGATAAACCAGCTATACAAATATTTATTTTGGAGATGACATCTGTCAGGAATTTTTTTTGGGGGGGGGCATCACTGCTCTCCGTCGGTAGGAGTAGGAAACCCAGCCCCACTGCTGGAATTGAACTTCCGTCCCAGTGGGCTGCAGTCCCACACACAACCACTACGCCAAGGGCTCAGCCCTAGGAATGTATTAATGAAATAAATTTCTATCAAGGATCTTATAAAAGCAGAATATATTCTTGATATGAGAGATGAAGACTAAACAATCTGACCTTCTGGAAAGTTGCATAAATCACATTTTTTTTAAAAAGGATGTTGGATACTTTGATATTCTCAATTACTATTTCTTGATGGAGTAATGTGTAAAAGGATTGATCCAGAGCATTACTTGGCAAAAGCTCTCTAGTCATGTCTTTGCCCTCACCATACTTCCAGTGCAAATTATGGTAATCACCTAAAGTTTTGTGTTTCATTACCATAACAAGGTTACTGTAGAACCCCAGAACTCCATGCTAATCTGTTCTAGAAGAAGCATTGAGAAGCAATGCCGTCAATTTTCCCATAAGAAATAACTGAAAACAAATTAATCTCCTTTGACCACCAAGTTTTTACCCTAAATTGCCTTTTTTTTTATACAAAACACTACACAGAAATTTCAAAATAAGTACACAATTAATTAGTATAATTTAAATAAGAAACACAGCATTTAAAAGTTCTTAACAACTACAGTATAGCCCATACCTTGAGAATGATGAGGATATGGATCTGTGGACAGGATTTGGAGAGTTATTGTTTGGAAGGGGAATCCTTTCCATAAAATCAACTGGTAGCTGCTTTTCAGGAATCCCCCCCTCCTTTGCCTTTTTTTAAAACTAGAACCTTGCTGATTTTCTCTAAAACAAATCTGTCTAATGTTATCTGCTTTTGGCATTTCTTAACTGTTTTCTAAAAAGATTTACTAAATTGTCATCAACAACATCAATAACATGGTTAACGAGTCTCTGATCATGATGATTCTTCTCAAAAACTCTTTCTTAGGACCCAGGTTTTTTATCTGAAAAAGTACAGAAAGTCACAAAAGCTAAGAAAATTATAGCAAAACACTTGGAATACAGCCATAAAAGGGATGAACAATGGGTACTGACAATGCCAACTAACACCAAGTGACCAAAACAAGAGCTGCTTTTGCTTACAAAAATTACATGTATCAGGCCAGATTCTGACTTTTTGTTGGAATTCCAATGCAAAATTTTCTCGACATTTCACATCAAAATCCAATTATGTCAAGAACTGATGCATTGCTTTACCGGGGTTCTACTGTCTACCTATATCAGAATCAGTGAGCTCTTCTGCCTCTCCTTTCCTCCCATATTATGCACATTCCATACATAGTATTGTGACTGATTTGATTACTGGTTATATATATACACAATGAGGGCACATTTTTCAGACTTCACTGATATATGAGAAAACAGATATCCACTCTCCTACAGTGACCACCCCAAACCCCATAAAGACATTTAAATTTCCAGACAGATGATAACCATTTTTTCTTTACTAACCACACTCCCAACCAATCGCCATCTCTGTTTCCATTCTGGGGTCTGACCCAGGATCCAGTCAACACTGTGGTTTCCATTGCTCTCAAGTGATGTGAACCTAGCAAAGGTTAACATCACATTCTTTTTAGAAAGCATACTTGGTAATCATCTGGAATAATCCAAAGGTTTTCAGTTCTTTTCACCAGAGTCCATGCACATCCATAGATGAGTTACACAGTCATGTAGAGTATATTATAGGTGCTGAAATAAACAGTATGTTTTTGAGGGATGGGTCATCTACTATGCTCAAGGTTAAGTGATACATCAAGCACAGAGGCTATAAAAGACATAGACCATGCTTACTGGGCTTGGCATGTTAGTTTAATATTTACATTTGACATTTTTCTGCAAATACCTTTAACTGCCCTGTAATTCACTTTAAATCACAGTGACTCATCCCATTTCTGAAGTAATGCAGTCTACCTTACTGACTTTGGAATATTTCCTCTTTAGCTTTTGCTTCTTAAAAATTCCAAATACCAATCATAAAGAGACAGAGACACAAAGAAAAGTCCTCATGTGAGTGTTATTGGAGCTCAGTGGTGAATAAGATGTTTTCAAAGGTATGCCACTAATAATTATAAAGGGAAAAGAAGCCACACACCAATACTTATCAGACAAATTCATGCTATTCCTATCATTGACTTATTAGAAGTCAAGAATATTATCAATGACTTCCAAAGTCTATACACTGGATTCTTGTTTTAATACCTTTCAAAAATGCTATTAAGTTAATTCTAACACTTAACTCACTTACTCACTCATAGTAACCCAGTGAAGAACTGCTGCCATGGGTTTCTGAAAATAGAAATATTTGAGTAAAGAAAGACGCATCTTTCTTCCACTGAGCAAGCTGGTGGTTTTGAATTGCTGACTTTTTTTTAGAAGTGCCCTATAAGTTAGACAAGGCTGTAATTCTTGATAAAAGCAGGTTGTCACGTCATTCTCCTGCAGTCATGAGAGGGGTAAAACCACTGGCTTTTTAATTAGCCGTCAAGCACTTAATCACTGTACCACCAAGTTCCTTAATGCCTTACAATGAGGCTTTTTCTTAAAACAGAACATAATAAATCCACGTTTCCATCAAGGTCTATGCTATCGTGCTGTGCTCTAATGGGGAGCTATGTTACATGGAGGGTTTTCTGCTTTTCCAGGAAATGAACTGCATTGGGCAGACACTTTGACTACTTAAGTGTCCAATCTTTTCTTCAGAGGGTATGTTAGAAGGGCCCTTGCATTTCGTTGTAATTGAGTTATCTGTGACTCCTGGAGACCTTATACATATAATTCAGGACAAAATGTTGCTTGTTCTGTGCCGTCTTCATGAATATTAGAATTAGATTCATGGTATTTCCCCAATGCTTTATTTTTGCTTGGCTTGTGTGCATTGTGGATGAGCTTTCCACTGGAGGAAAGTGTCCCACTGGCTAGGTATCTATAACTTTTTTTCCCCTTTCAACCGACTTTCCATGCTTGTCTTGTCATACCAAAGACACCAGTTACCTTTCGCGGGATAAAAATGCAAATGCTATAGTGATTATTTCCAACTTCAAAAATTGCTTCACATGAATAAGACTAAAGTTAAAATAGTAACCATGATTAAAAACTTTAGAAAATACCTTACCTGACTACGTTAAAAAGTAATAAGCATGTTTTCTTTTTTATTCTCAATGAAACATTAGCACTTGACCTCCACTTGCCATCTATAATTTGTATTTAGTAATCATTGAAAAAGCAAGCTGAAAACAAATAGCAATAAAAACAAGCGCAACAACAAAGCAATAATAACTCTACAGCTACTATTTCTGCTACTACGACTCCTGACAATCATTGACACTTTAATGTGTGTCAGATCTGAAGCATTCTATTCATTAATGCTTATACTTTGTAACAAGTTTGTACAATGGGTCTTCTGACCCCACATAACAGATAAGGAACTGAGGTTCACACTGAAGCATTAATTTATTCCAAAGTATAAATGCATGAAAATATGAATTTAATACTCAAATCTGATTCTATGTAACATGACAGTATAGTAGTCCATATTGCTTCAAAGCATTAAGAGGTTAGAAAAATTGCCACAAAGCAAAAGGCAGGTTACCTAACTAATCCCAAGATAACAACTTGAAATTGTTGGGGACCCTTGAAGACCACAGTATCAACAGCTGAAAAATCAATGCAGTCCTTGGATCTTAGGTCCCTTTGACTTTTATTTTATTTTTTGCCTTACCACCCACACCAATGAACATGTTTCATAATGTTATTTCTCTTTGAAATATTATATAATCGCACAGATTTTTACCACTTATTTTCAGCAGGTATAATGTTTAGCATCTTTCCACTCTGAACTTGATAAAATTTTTTGTTGGATAAAAACCAGTAAACCAGTTACTGTACAGTCTATTTAGACTCAAGGTAATCCCATGTGTGTCCAAGTAGACCTGTGATCCATAGGATTTTTTTTCTTTTTTTTCCTTTTTTTGGGGGGTGCATTATTGCTCTCAGGTGGTGGGAGTAGGAGGCCCAGCCCCACTGCTGGAATTGAACTTTTGTCCCAGTGGGCCGCAGTCCCGCGCATAACCACTACGCCACCAGGGCTCAGCCCAAAGGAGATGCTGAGCAGATTTTCCCCTTTTGGTTTTCTAATTTTAGGTTTTGGGACATTTCCTTCTCATATTTTACCTTGTCCTTTCTTTTTTTTTTTTAATATACATTTTTTTGGGGGGGGCATCACTGCTCTCCAGCGGTGAGAGTAGGAGGCCCAGCCCCACTGCTGGAATTGAACCCCGGTCCCAGTGGGCCACAGTCCTGCGCACAACCACTACGCCACCGGGGCTCAGCCCTTGATCCATAGGGTTTTTAATGCATGATATTTGAAAAATAGTTTTCCAGAACTTTCTTCATCAGCTCTTCTTAATGGACTCAACTTTTTGATTAGCAGACAAACACGTTAAGTCTTTGACCTACTCAGGAACTTCATTATGGGATATTTTAAGGTCTATTTAGTGGAATGCTGATCACAAATCTTTCTTTGGGCTTTTCTGACCCAATCCCACATACTTCACATTTATATTGAGTGAAATCATGATTGAAAAGAACCAAAAATTTAAAAAACTTTTGTTTCTCTACTTCTCCTACTAGAGAGACACCAGAAGTAAATGGCTTTAGGGAGCAGAATTCCTTACATGTATTTTCTTTTATTAAAATATCATTTTATTGGGGACTCGTACAACTCTTATAACAACCTATACATCAGTTGCACATATGTTACCATCATTCTTTTCTAGACATTTACTTTCTATTGAACCCTTGATATCAGCTCCTCTTTTTTCTCTCCCACTTCCACCCATCAGTATAAGATATGAAAATAATAATAATTTATCATTTTCAGGGAGTAGTGAGCAAACAGAATTGAAAGCACTTGATGAAGGTCTTTGTGACTCCTTTCAATAGCTATGGACCCATGCTTCTTTCAAGTGTCTCAGCATCAGTCTTTCCTTGGAGCTAGGAACTTCTCAGCTAAGTGACTATGGGTCCCAGTCAGCCCCCACCTGTTCTTTCTCTGTTCAGTTCCCACTACCCTTCAATGTAAGCCACATCCCAGAGGAGCTTGCCTTATATCAGATCAGTACTATTCCCTGATTAAGGCTGTTGCTTAACAACTTAATCACCTTACAGCTGGTTGAGTCAGATCATATCGTGGAGATAATGACACCATTACATGACTAACAAGATATATAACTACATAACTACCAAACTACTAAAAAGCATGATATAGGCAAAATAACTCAGATTTTCTGGGAAAACAAAATAAACCCATCACATTGGGAGTCCTCATCATTATCTGTATGTGAAAATAAACTTGGAAAAGGACTTAATAATGCTTTGGGACCTGGTCGTGGAAAGAGGGGTAAAACTAAGGGTCTATGTTAGCTGATTCTTACAAGTTCATATTTTTTACATACTCTGGTGATAATCACTAGCTTCCACTACTTTAATCTCTACCCACCTGCTTTATGCCATCTCTATTTCCCTTAACAAGGGACCCAGGAAAATCACCTTGACTCAATAACCCTAGAATATTGGAGGATTTTGCTACAAAAACAGAGTAGCCTGAATTCTGTAAGACAAGTGTCAGCCGCAGATACATTTCACAATGTAAGTACCTAAGGGCTGAAGGACAGAACAAGCAAACAAATCTGTCAAACACAAATGATCAAAGACCTTGAGACCTCTCCAGAAAAGGTAAATTCAGAGAGTGAGGCGGAAGAAAAGATCTCAGTGATAATCTAGAGGGAGAGCTTTGAAAACTTTTAAAATTTGATTGCTTTATAAGGAATTCTACTAGGCCAAATTTTGTACAACTAAAGAATGCTTTCAAGAATTTTTAAAAGTACATTAAGCAAATCGTTACTTTTCTATGCTACGAAGGAGAGCTATAACTTTTAAATGGGGGGGGTCATCCAAAATAGTTCATATTTTCCTTTAAAATGTTTTCTGGGATTTTTCTCCTTCTGTAGATTCACCTTAGTGTTTGATCAGACTAATATCCAAAGTAGTTGAAAGTTACCAGATGCACACTAAACTTCAGAAGGTTTAGTTTTGCTTTTTGTCTTAAATTTCTCGTTGTGAATTAGGTGAAGATTTATAGATCAGATTATCTGTTTTACAGACAACAATTACTACCCATTTTATTTCATCTCATTAATTGCAATCCCCACAATGAAATACTACTTTCTTCCTGGGTTTCCTATCTCCATTACTTATTTCCCAACCCTTCTGAACTTTGTCCTTGGGTAAATGTTGCCCTTTTGATCAAAAATGGTTGAACCTGCTAACACATGGGTGAGTTCAGTTCCAGACCCGAAGGAAGGGTGAGTGACTAAGGGCCGTAGTCCGAGGGTGCCCACCAGTCACAATCTGACTTGTAAATTTGATTTCTCTTATGATTTTGAATTTTGTTCCACATTGTTCTCTCTCTCTATCCAGAATCCTCTTACATGATCCTTTTGAGTGCAATTGGTAGTGGTAGCCCAGCCACCTAGTTCTTCTGGTCTTAGGGTTATGGAGGCAGATGTTTGTGTGGTCCATTAGTCCATGGCACTAATTGCTTCCATATGCCTTTCAATTGTCACCATTATTTGCAAGGGTTGGGGAGGGAGCAGTAGTTGCACCTTAGATGGCCGCTCGTGAACTTTAAAGGTCCCAGCTGCGACCCACCAAAGTAGAAGATAGAACATTTTCTTTATGAGTTTTGTTATACCAATTGATCTTGGGGTGTCCCAAGACTGTGGGCCTGAGCCCTCAGGTATAGTGATTTATGCCATCAGGATGGTGAGTATTGTCAAAGAAGTTTTCACAACTACTTTTCCTGCTATATGCTCCATACATTCATGGAGATATTTATAGCAAAGGTGAATGAATTTATACAAATGTCCTCTGTCAAACCTATATACCGGGTACATATGAAGGTGGTATACATACTCCCACTCTCCCACTCTTCCAAGCTCTTCAACCTCCATGTCCATCCAAGCAAATGTTGACTTCTGTTTCTTTTAACTCTTCCAAACCAACCTGTGTCCTCCTCTAGTCCCATGATGTTTTGGTCAACCTCTCTATTATTCTATAATGCTTCTTCATTCACCCAGGGTAAAAGCTGTGTTCCCTCTAACCCATAATTTCTCCCTTGTCTCCTTTCCTTCACACACCTGGAAACAGTCAAACATTGTTGCTTTTATTGATAAAAAAATTCCCTTTACTTTTTACAATAGTAATCTGTAACAATATTTGTACTTTTGTGATTGACTAATTTGACTCACCCTGATGTCCTCCAGGCTCACCCATGTTATGGGGTATTTTGCAGATTCATTGTTAGTCTTTGTCTTTGTGTGCTATGTACTCAAGTTTGTTTACCCATTTGTCTACTGATGAACATTTTGGTTATTTGCATCTTTTGAATCAAGGTTATCGTGCCCCTCGTCCACTACTCCCCTTCTCTTCCTCCTCCTTTTTCTTTCTCATACTCATTTTGTCAGCTCCCCATTGCCCCTGAACCTCTCTGTCATGCCCCTAGGTAATTATTTATCCATTACTGCCTTTATAGATTTACTCATCCTGAATTTCATACACAGAAAATTTTATGAAACAAAAGTAAGTTAACAACAAAAATCAATAATTACAAAACTAAAAGGGATGATCTCAATAGAAAAAAGGTACAGAATATTAAAAACTGAAACAACTTTAAAATAGGTCAAAGAAAGATCAAATGAGAAGGTGTTACCACATTTTTCGGACCATAAGACACACACAGTTTTATTTTTATTTTAGGCATCACTGCCCTCTGGTGGTGGGAGTAGGAGGCCCAGTCTTTGCTCCTGTGAGCTGGAATTGAACCTCCATCCCAGTGGGCCACAGTCCCGCGCACAACCATTACGCAACCAGGGTTCAGCCCAGCATACCCAGTTTTTAGAGCAGGAAAACAAGAAAAAAATATTCTAAACCAAATAGTACCAGTATACTAAAATGTTCTGGAGTTCTATGCTTTGTACCATAAGACTCACCCTCATCCCCCCCCCATTTTGGTGGGGGGGGGAGTGGGTCCTATGATCTGAAAAATATGGTGTATATATATATGTTTTTTAATATGGTGTATATTAACATAGCTATATAATCTAAAATAGACTTTCCATTTCTCTCTGTTTGATAACATGGCAATTCACACACCTTACGTATGATAACAGGGGACTTACTGGAGAATTAATCCATTTTGATGATCCAGAAAATTGATTGTGACCTTAAGGGTAATATAGCTTTCTTAAATATGGGTGTTCACAATTTAAGTTATTTAAGCCATTCCCTACTTTAGACTAGGATCATATTATTTTATATCCTTTATTTCATGTGGACTTAGTGGACAACTCACTAAGATGGTTGCTTGATTGAAAACAAGTCTTTAAGGATCCAGACATTATTCATTCTAATAGGTGGGTACCATATACTCTGTACTGACTCCTTCTTCAACCATGTTAGAAATTGTGTATACTCTAGTCTGTCATTTCCCCCCTCTACCTTCCCTTCCCATCTATTCCTATTCCTATTCACTACACTTTCCTATAGTACCCACATCTTCATGCTGCACCATACAGACTAATTGTTCTTAGATTAGGTCTATGATTAGGTAAGAACCCCAGATCCATTCATATTAGGTATAAATTATGTATAAATTCTGGTTCACTCTAGTGGCATTATTACAATTTTATTTTTAAATTTTTTTTTTAGTTTTTTAGGCATCACTTCCCTCTGGTAGTGGGAGTAGGAGGCCCAGCCTTTGCTCCTGTGAGCTGAAATTGAACCTCCATCCAAGTGGGCTGCAGTCCCGCACACAACCACTACGCCACTGTGCTCAGCCCTACAATTTTATTATAGTGAAACAAATCCAGTGACATAGAAGAAAACTTTGTATCAAGAAGTAATTACATATCAAGTAAGCATCTCAGCTGAGTCTAACTGAGGTCTGTAAATCTGAAACTCATCCATAAACCCCTCTTCAGACTCTTGTAGCCACTTATTGAGGACAAAGAATGGTGAACCAGGAAAGAAGAAGATCACAGGTCAATGGGTACAGAATCCAGTAGATCCTAAGTGAGTGGAAGCATGAAAAGGCTCAGAAAGCAAGAAGGCAAAGTCAGAAAGTGAGCAAACAAGTTGGATTCTGCCTCTACATTTTCAGAGAAATTCAAGTTGTACTAAAATCATATAATTGCCACATATTGATATGATTAATTTAGTCAATGGTATAGAATGTAACACACATTTGAGAAAAGAAAATGATACATGTATAGTATGACTTCTAAGACCACAGTTGACTTGTACTGATTCAAAGCTTAACTCATTGGACACTGGTTACATGAACAATTGAGAGTTGGGGGTAGGGCAAAATTTTTGATTACACTCATTCTTAGAGACAAAGCCTTGTCTGATAGATGAATCCATGTCATTACAAAATTTAAGAGAGCATTAAGTCTAGGGCCACTCTTCAGGGAGTATCCTCAAAGAAAGAGACCAGAGCCAAAATCCAGCAACCACCAATTCCATAACCTTGGGATAGCCATTGTCTGCTTCTTCTCACACTTGTGAGTTTCAGCCTTGAGTCCAAGGATGTATTTCACTTAATTAAATCTACCACAATCCTTCTTTTGGCTATAGCACACAGCCTGGGTCTACCAACGGTTAGACATAAACAAGGTCGAGGGTTTTTAACACAGAATCTATCGATAAATAATAAAAAGGATTAACTGCACACTATTAATCTGGGTTTGCTACACTAATGCAAGTCCCTTTCCACAGCCAGAAGGGATCATTAAAATTTTGTGTTTCTGATCTTTAAAACTTACTGTTGTCTATATGTTGATTTTAAAAGTTATAAACATTCATAATAGAATAATTTGGAAAATGCATGAAATTATAAAGAAAATAAAAATAATCTCTCATCTTGGCATTCAAAGATAACAGCTGCTGACATTTCAAGTCAGATTTCATATAATTTTACCTAGAAAAAAATCATGAACTTGAGATAATTTTATGTCTAAGTTTTATCCATTTGGAAATGTCTTATTAGGAACATTCCCCATGCCATTTAATATTATCCCTAAGAAAACTCATTGCATGTATGGTTTGGGTTTGGTTTTTTACCATCTGCGTATATGTATTTTAAGGAGTACTGGTGCTACTATTGGATGAGCACCAGACTGCAAACCTCAAGGTTGGCAGTTAAAACTCCCCGGTTGCTTTGTGGGAGAAAGATGAAGTTATCAACTTCGGTAAAGGTTTATAGCTTCAGAGAACCTTTCAGGGAAGTGTGAGGAGAAACAGATGACTGCTATGCCACCGTTATGGAATCTCTTGCTTTGAAGGTGCCCAATTGTGTTAGTCCAGGTAGACTAAAGAAACAAGTCCATAGAAACTCATATATGTACAAGAGAGAGTTTTATATAAAGGGTACATTAAGAAAGCATCCCATTGCATTCAAATCCAAGCCCTTAAATATATTAGTCCATATGTCTGAAACCAATCTATAAAGTCCTCATCAGATTCACAAAATGCATCAATGAGACTGAACGCAGGACAGACACAGGCCATTGGGTGGAAAGTCTTGTGAATCCAGTGGCATTATAAGCATCTCAGCACTGTCAGGGGTCTCATAGTGGCTTCGCCAACTTCCAGGGCTGCATGAGGGTAGGTTCATGTGGCTTCTTCTCGGTGATGCTTCACAGGGAGTTAACCTTCTCAGTAGAGAGTCTCCAAGGAAATGAACCACCTCCAAGATGGAAATGCAGCAATTCCTAGAAATCTCAGAAGACCGTGACCACACAGGGATCTCATTGGCTATATCCATCCTGATTGAGAGACTAGATTCCACCCCTTCACTCTCAATCCTCTCAAATATAAAATTGACACTAGATTATGTAACTACCACGCCAATGAGGGTTTCTGACCTCAGCATGTTACTATGTGTTGGAATTGAGTTAACGATATACATTATTGCTTAACCATCTTACTCTTCTTAAACATTTCCACTGTCTCTAAATTTTCTTTAAAATAATTAGAATTATTATAAATAAAATTTACTTATATATTTCTCATTTCCTTGGGATATAGTCCTCAATATACAGATTATGGTTTCAAAGAGAATATGTATTTGTGAGACCCTTGATAACAGTGTAAAAACATAAAGTAAGAGAAGTGTATAACCACAGTGAGGTCAGAGTAGGGTGGAAGGGCGAAGTGTCAAGGTCCATATCATTTGCAGGTTGATTTTTGTAAGGCACAGTCTCGACCTGAACCTTACCATTACAGGTTAAGTTTTGTAAGACAGAATCTCGACCTGAACACCAGTCATCCTCCCCACAGCACTCTGCAAACCTTAGAGAGGCCTTGCCGACAATTATGAGCTTTATTAGGGAAGTCAATAGGTTATAGTTTAGAATCAGAAATGCTTATGCAAAAGCTCTTCAGTCAGGGTAGCATCTTCCCAGTCTTGTAGGCAAGCTCCTATCTGGTCTTTGGCCTCTCAGCCATAAAAGACATTTAGCCACTGCCCTGTTTGGGCAACGTTGCAGAACTTTTTATTAAGGGCTGAACAAATGGTAGGACACTCCACCTCAACCCTCATCCAAAAGGCACTCAGTGCTAGTGCAGTGGGTCAATAGATATAGCACTCTCAAATAATTGCCTCCTGCCTTGGAGGCACACAGCTTTAGTCCTTACTTGCTCCAGGGGCCAGGAAGTCCACCATTTCTGGCTCTGGCTCTGGCTCTTAGTCCTACTGCTGCCACTGCTCACCTGCCTCTCTGGTATCACAGTTTTCTGTCTGGATCGAGGAGGAGTTTCAGTGCACAGGGATCTCAGGGTCCAATGGCCACATTCCATCTCCAGTTCTTATTTAACTTGACAGTAATAAGATGACTTTCTTCCACCTTCTGAAATGGCTTTTTTATGCTCTGCAAGATGGCAAAATTAACCAATTTCCATTTTACAGTTCCAAAGTTTTATAACCACAATACCGTAAAAATTGTTCATAACCGAATTATATAATTCTAACAGCACATTCCCTCATCTTCTCTTACCCAAACCCATCAGAATAAAAAGTCTTTGGGTGGAAGTTGTAAAGACTATGGCTAGAAGAGCCCCATAAAGTAATTCGTTGCATTGGACTTAGGACAACTGCTTTCCAGAAAGGTTATTATATTTAAAGCATATTAACAAATTAGTGTTCACCTAGTCATACACTCCAAGGTCTAGAACACAAGGACATACATACCTATCCATATATATGTGCATACTTTATGTGGGAAAAATAATTTTGATTATTAGTATTTGCATTTTCTTTAAAATAAACTTTCAGTTTTAGTGAATTTCTTTTTTAAAATCCAATGTGTTTTGCCAAATTTTAATTAGAAGGCCAATCTTCTGTTATTTTTTATACTAGTTACATATATGTCAAGGATATAAACCTTTTATATCCTGTATTGGTGCCAAACTTGAGTTGGGTTTTTTAAAAAAGTCATTTTATTGGGGGCTCATATAAATCTTACCACAATTCATACATACATCCATTGTGTCAAGCACATTCATACATTTGTTGCCATCATCATTCTCAAAACATTTGTTTTTGACTTGCAACCTTAGTATCAGCTCCTCATTCCATCCTCCCTCCCTCCCCCTTGATAATTTATAAATTATTATTTTTTCATGTCTTACATTTTCTGGTGTTTTCCTTCACCCACTTTTCTGTTATCCGTCCCTCAGGGAGGGGGTTATATGTAAAGCATTGTGGTCAGCTCCCCCTTTCTCTCCCACCTTCCCTTTACCCTCCTGGTATCACTGCTCTGTATTTGGTCCTGAGGGGTTTATCTGTCCTGGATTCCTAGTACCAGTGTATATCCTCTGGTCTAGCAGGGTTTGTAGAGTAAAATTGGGATCATGATAATGGGAGGAGGAAGCATTAAAGAACTGCAGGAAAGTTGTATGTTTAATCGGCACTATACTGCACCCTGACTGGCTCATCTCCTCTCTGAGACCCTTCTCTGAGGATATGTCCAGTTGTATACAGATGAGCTTTGGGTTTCCACTTCACACATTCCTCCTTCATTCACAATTATATGTTTTTTTTTGTTCTAGGTCTTTGATGCCTAAAACCTGATCCTATTAACACCTCATGATCACACAGGCTGGTGTGCTTTTCCCATGAGGGCTTTGTTACTTCTCAGCTAGATGGCCACTTGTTTATCTTGTTTATCAAGCCTTTATGACGACAAATGCTATATCTTCTTATAGCCCGGCACCATCAGCTTTATGCACCACATTGCTTATGTATGTGCTTTGCCTTCAGCAATTGTGTCAGTAAAGTGAGCATCATTGAGTGCCAGTTTAATAGAACAAAGTGTTCTTCCATTGAAGGAGTACTTGAGTGCAGACCCAATGTCCATCTGTTACATTAATACTGAACCTATAAATAAATATCTGTACATAGATCTGTTCTCCCATTATCATTTATAACTATATTCACATGTGTACATGCCTGCATTTAGACCTCTAAAAATGACCTTTGCCTCCTAGTTCTTTCCTCTATTTCCTTTTTCTTTCCTCTTGTCCCACTATCATGTTCAGCCTTCATTTGTATTCCAGTAATTCCTCTCAGTTACATTGCCCTTGATCAAGCCGTACAAGGCCTCCTACATCCTCCTTGCCATCAATTTTGAATCACTTGTTGTTTCCTTGTCCTTTCTCCTGCCTCCCCCTTCCCCATATCCTCCTGGAACCATTCTCCCCCAGATTGTTTATTCTGCCTATCTTATCTAGATAGACCTGCAGATATAAAAATATGCACACATAAAACAAGATAGAACAAAACAAAGCAACAAAAGAACACAAAAAACAACAAGAAGAAAAATGGATGACTAAAAAAAGGAAAAGCGGCTGAGTCCTGGTGATCTAGTCATTATGTGTTCATCTGCAGCCCACAGGGTTGACAGTTCAAACCCAGCAGCAGCTCTCCAGGAGCAAGGCTGGGCTTCCTACTCCCACCAGGACAGTGATGCCACATTAAAAAAATTAGAAAAAAGAAAAGCCTTTAAATAATTGTGTTAGTCTAGGGAAACTAGAGAAACAAATCCACAGAAACTCATATATGTATTAGAAAGAGTTTTATATATAGGATTAGTGTACATTCAGAATGCATCCCAACCCAGTGCTGTCCAAGCACATAAGTCCATCTTAGCCCATATGTCTGACACCAATCTACAAAGTCCTTCTCCATCTCACAAAACACACATAACGACACTGAATGCAGGAGGATCACAGGCCAGTGAGTAGAAAGTCTTGGAATCAAGTGGTGGTTTAAGTATCAGCACTGGTAGTTGTCTCCATGTGACTTCTCCAGCATCCAGGACTGCAGCAGGGTAAGTCCATGTGGCTTCTTCTTAGGGATATCCTGCAGGAAGTAAGCCTTTCTACCTAAGCAGTCGCACACTAGTCTGGTCATCAGAGAACAAGAAACCAGAGAACCAGAAAGGCAAGGCTCACTGAGTCATTTATCTCTCTGCCCTTCATTTAGTTGCACATGTGTTTATTATCCAGGTTGGTACAATATACCTTAACTATATCAATAGTTCAAAGTCTGTTTATTGACCTTTAGGAGTGTTGTCTGGTCAAGTCTGACGGGGTGCTACGCCTGACCCTAAAGTCTATTTTTGGTATTCCCTGGGGACTTCATTGCTCTGTTTCCCTAGTTTTTCTGTTGCATGCCTTTAATTTTTCACTTTAGTGTAGTGGTGTCAGATCAGACACAATTCTCCCACTGTATCTCAAGTCTTGTCCCCTGTAGCGCTGTGGGTCAGTAAGGGATGTCTTGTCTCATAGTGAGACCAGCCCTATAGTCCTCTCTGTGTATTGGCTGCTCTGAGCAGGAATCCTCAGGACTTGGTGGGCCAGGATGTGTTCCACTCTCTCTTCCTCCCCCTTTATTTGCTCCTGTGTGCTCTGATCAGACATGTCCCATTGTCCGAGCTTTAGCTTCAGTTCTGACCTTTTATCCTCTGAAGTGAATTCTTCTGCAGGGAGGGGAAGATGTCTAATTAGTTGGGATCAGGACCAGCCATTCATATCTCTCTATTGGTTCCCTGCTTTGTGCCAGTATGTTACATTCAGGTCTTGGAGTACCAGGTTGAAGTCTGTCCCTTTCCCTGTGGAGATATAAATAGCACCCTCCCCATGGGTGGGTTAGTGCCCTGTTCCCCTGCTATCCACATACATGAGCTTTACTGGGACTAAAATTACCTGAGGTAGACAGCTTGTTTAATTTTGGTAATTCTGTGTAACCATCACAACAATCAAGATATAGAATATTTCCATCACCCTAAAAACTTCCCTTGCTTCCCTTTCTATATAATGGACTCTCCATTCTTATCCAGAATCATGTAAACAATGATTTGCTTTATGTCATTATAGTTATATTTCTTCTAGATTTCATAAAATTAAAACAGTATTTGGTATTTTGTCTCTGGAACATTTCACTTTGTATCATTCTATTGGCATCAGTGTTACCAGTTATTTTTTTTATTAACTGGATATACCATGTAATGTAGCTACTTGATATACCTTGGATGTGCCATTGATTGAACTACAATCATTTGTGAGGATTCAAGTTTTTATCTCCCTGGGAATGGGGTTACTGAATCACATGGTAAGTTTAGGCTTGATGGAACAAAACAGTTGCATCAAGTTGAGTGTGTCTTGTGTCAACCTCATGTGGGTCAGAGTGGAACTGTGAACCATTAGATTCTCAAGTAACTGATTTTTGAGAAGTAGGTTGTCGCACCTTTCTTCCAAAAATACTAAGGCAGCCAACCAGTTGTATTAGGTTTAGTTTTGTAGAAAAACAAAACCAAGATACTCACATATGGATGAGAACTATATAAAGAAAGTATCCTAGTCCAATTCAGCTCTATGGGTTCACTGAAGGCAAGAGCACCATTCAGACGCATGCAGCTGCTGGCCGATGAAGCAGGAACCTGGGAGGTCACAGGCTGTTGGGTGCAGAGGAATGTGGCTGGGCCTGGACAGCAACCAAGAATGGCTGGCCATTTAGGCCACCCTGGGATTCAGACTAGAGCAGGAAGGTTAAGAAGGTTAAGAAGAGACAGTTCTATGTGTATTTCTTAACATGGTCATACCGCTAAGGAGTATTGTCTTGTGGCAGGGAGTTTGGATTTTGGTATTACATGTGTAGTAGCATCTCAATACAGTGTTAATTTGCACTACCTTAATGAGTAATTATATGGAATAATTTTTGTTTCTATTTTCCATTCCTATGTCTTCTTTGGTGAAGTAAATGTTCTAATAATTTTCCCATTCTTTGTCTTTTTAAATCAGGATGTTTTCCTCTTATCGAGTTATAAACATTCCTTATACATTCTGAACACAAATTTTTCCAGGTGTGCAAATATTTTCTTTGAGTTTAGGGTTTGTTTCTGTAATTTTCTTTATAATAGGTTATAAAGAGATAAGTGTTGTTATTTTGATGAAAGAAAATTAATCCATTTTTATTTTTCAGTTCATGCTTTTTTTGACATCCCTTTAAACATGTATTTGTGCAAGCCAAGGCTGCTTGTCTTCTTTCGGAAGTTTTCCAGTTTTAGTTTTCATACTTAAGTCTGTGATACCATTTGAATTATTTTTTTAATATGGTGTCAGACAAAGGTTGAGTTTAATTCCTCCTCTCTCCAATAAGATATCCAATTTTTCCAGGACAATTTATTGGAAAGACTTTCTTTTCCCCTTGAATTATTTTAGTTTCTCTTAGAGAAATAGGTCTATCCTATATATGTCTATCAATAGCCAGATTCTCTTCTGTTTCATTGACCTATAAAGTTATCTTTACTCTAATGATGTACTTTTCTATTACTATACAATAGTTTAAAATTTGGTACTGTACATCTTATTAATCTGTTTTTTTGTGGGGGGGGGCATCACTGCTCTCTGGTGGTGGGAGTAGGAGGTCCAGCCCCACTGCTGGAATTGAATCTCCGTCCCAGTGGGCCACAGTCCCGCGGTCAACCACCACGCCACCGGGGCTCAGCCCAATCTGTTTTTGTCGAATTGTTTGTGCTATGAAAAGTCTTTTGGAAAAAAAAAGAAAAGTCTTTTGAATTTCCTTATAAATCTTAAAATCACTTTGTTAATTTTTAAAATAAAAATACTTACTTTAAATCTGATCAAAATTGCATTGAATCTTTATTTCGATTTTTGGAGAATTAATATCAACAGTTTTGTCTTTTATGAATATTACAAGCAGTTTTCAATTAAAGACTAAATAAATGGAAAATAGATCATCTTCATAAAAGACAAGACTATTTTTCCATTTATTTAGTCTTTAATTCGGCAATGTTTATAATTTTCAGTGTATAATCTCGCAGATATTTTGCTACAAAAAAATTCTAATTTTTTCGTATTTTGCTACTGCTGCAAATAGCATTTATATTTGCTTTTCAATATCCAGTTGTCCCTCGCTAATGTAGACACACATTGGTTTCTCTTGGATGACTTTGTGTCTTATGATCTTACTATACCCACGTACTTGTTATAGAATTTTTGTTAGTAGTTTATATTTGGATTTTTTATCTATGTGAGAATGTCATCTGGTTATAACAAAAGCTTCTTTTCTACTTTGCATGTGGTTTTTTTCTTTTTCTTCTGATATTATACTTCCTAGAACATCTGATACTGAATACAATGGGGAGCGCATAATCCCAATCTTATTCCCAGTTTCATAAACAATTCTTTCATCCATTACCAATAATTATGATGTTAATAGTAGCCTTTTCATAAATGTCATTTATCAGGTTTAGAAATTCCCTAGTTGCTGAGATTTTCTGATAAGAATATTAAATTTTGCAAATGTACCTAGAATGAACACATTGTTTTTGTTTTTTATGTTTTTCTATGATAGGCTGTTCACATTGTAAATTATTCATTGTCTTCACAATGTTAACATAATCATGCATAGAATAAATCCTGCCTGTTTGTGAGATATAATTGTTTTTAACAAATTTCTGGATTTGAATTGTTAATTTTTTAAAAAATGTATCTTCAAATAAATCTCTTATGGGAAAAAAAGAAATCTGTGGGAAATCATTATGGGAAAAGGAAAGCATACAGTGATTTTATAATGGAGAATCTGAGAAACACCAGATACTCCAGGTCAATGTCACTTCTGATAAGTTATATGATCACGTGTTCCCTTGATATAATGTGTTGAAAGGGGCACTTCACTTCTGTAGTCTTCCTGCCACATACTTTTTACTAAAATCTGTTCATTAAGACAATATCAGGGCAATCCAAATTAAGGTACAATCCGTAAGCCTGATCAGCACATCTCAAAAGTCTCATCAGAACCAGGCCAAATCTGAAAACTCTCACAAGCATAAGAAGGAACTATCAGGTGGATTTCAGGACAATTGAACGCAATGCTTTATTTTAATTTTGCATGGCACCTTTTATCACAGAACGCCCATTAAATAAAAGCTAAGGTAATAGGAGAGTAAGTAAAAATTTATTGCTACTAGGATGGCAGTTCATGAATACACGAGTTTCATTATGTTAAACAGGTTTAAATATCCCTCTGTGATCAGTGGGTAGCTGCAGACATGTTCTCTCAGTAATACACTACCTTAGTCTTGTTCAGGTACCTTTAAAAAAAAGGATGCTTTTTATAGCATTGGCAAAAGTGGTTTTGAGTCAGATCTAATATAAAAGTTTTAACCAAATTCAAGTGGACATCTTTCCAAACTCTTGAAGCTTTGCAATTAGTTTATAGGAATTTTGCTGTGCATAAAACAAGAGTTTTTAGATGAAACCAATGATTTTAGATGAACCCAGTATTATAAGGTTGTGGAGGGGTTGAGAAGACCTCAAAGGTGAACCAAGAAAAGGAAGACTGTCTACCTCAATGAATGATGTAACTATGGCAGAAGCCCAGAGACTGGTGGGAAATTAGCATGAAATTTCCATTGATGTTAATGTGGTGGAGCGCAAATTCTTAAAATGAGTCTTCTACAGGAGTCTCTGTAACTCCCATTAAGCAATTGGTTATGACTAAGCAAATGGAGCATGTGTAGCATTAATAGAGGGGATTGTTTAGTTTTCTTTCCCACAGCCATCCTGGTTATAAGAATCTTTGAAGCAGCAGGAAGGAGAAATCTGGAGGACCTTGGAAAACCATGTTCAGGATGTCTGTCTGAAGGGATGAAGGCCCGCAGACCAGATGCATCACAGATTCAGAGGAGCAGCTCCAAGACTGTGGAACTGTGGACCAGACTGACAGGCAGGGTGACCAGGGAGGCAAAGACGAAGGAACCACTTGGCCGAGAGTCTATGAATCAGAAAGATATTTGGCTATCATGTGACTGAGTGCCATGTGGCTGAGAGGCTGAGAACCAGAGAGAGACATGGCTGCTGGTAGTCTTTTAACTTCATTGCTGACTCATAGTGACTCTGTAGGACAGGGTAGAACTTCCCCTGTGAGTGTCTGAGACTAACGCTTCACAGGAGTAGAAAACCCCATCCCACTCCCTCAGAGCAGCTGGTGATGTTGAACTGCTAACCTTGGGGATTTCAGTGTTATTTGGGAGTTCTGTGTGGTCATTGCAATGAATTGTCAAACCCAGCATAGATGTACAAGGGCATGGGAGGAACCATTGGTGTCATAATAGGCAAAGAAGGATAAATCCTGGAGACTTGTCTGACTCCTGTCTCATGAAAGTAGGAAGACCCAAGGATGGCTATGTCCACCCCCATTGCTGTGTAGTGTAGATGGGATCTCACATGTTTTAGCATTTTCAAGTTTACGTGGCTTGATGAATACCAAAAGTACTGCACAAAGATCTGCTAGCTCAAAGAGCTAAAAGTAAAACAAAAAAGCAAAAATGAACTCATTGTCACCAAGTCAAGCCGCATGGAGACCCTTAAAAGACTGACCAGGAACTTCCCTTGTGGGTTTCTGACACTGTAACTCTTTATGGGAGTAGTGAGTCACATCTTTCTCCCTCAAAGAGCTTATTCCATTAATGGAAACTGTTTTATGGAATGAATTGAAGTGGAGAACGAGTGCCAGACTTACTAAAACTATCCACGGAGTAATCAAAACAGTGACTTTCAAGATGACCTACTTGGCCAGTTCAATTAAAGGCAGAGAAATCAACTCATAAGGAGATTGCAAATGATTTTAGGGATGTCAAATGAGTAATATTGATATATTTGCTTGAAGGACACATGACAAACATGAAGACTTACTATGACAAAAGTTTATAGAACAATGAAATTGTATGGGTTTTAAAAAGTGCAAAAATGCGGTGCCAACATTTTTTTTTTCATCACAGCAAGTTGTACCTACCTACTTCTTAAAGAGTAGCCAGGGTTGCTCCAAGAAACTCATGCTGGGAAACCTTATCCCATCCTCCTTACAGCTCTGATCTTGCCCCTTCATTTCTGTTTGTTCCCAAAGTTCAAAGGACATTGATTTGACCCTTGAGGATGGCAGAAATCTCATTTTCTTTAGAGAAGGATTGTTCCAGGTAGGAGCTGTTGAGTCCCCTGCAATTCATAGCCAACCCTATGAAAAATAGAAGAAGCGCTTCCTGCTCCCACTCCACTTGTCTGCCAGTTTTCAGATCTCACAGCTCTGTATCCTGGAGGGAGAGAGTTCAGGTCTAAAGGGTGTCCTCCACTCCTGGCTTCTTTTTCTTGATGGTACTGAGATCCTCCTTCCTGTTTCTGAGAGCGCTCAGTTTGTCAGGATGGCACAACTGACCAATTTCCAAATTAGCCTCCTATTTGCATGATAATAGCTGGATTCCTCATGCTTGGTTGTTTGAAACCACCAGCAGCTACTCAGAAGAAAGGTGGGCTTTTGACTCCAGGAAATAGTCTCAGAAACACACCGTGGGTCACTGTGTGTCAACACAGCATCGACTCAATGGCTACAAGTTTGGTTTGGGCTTTTACCCAGTCATGTAGTAGAAGTTACAAAGCCTGGCTACAAGGCCATATCAAGTACTTTGCTGTACCACAAGATTGTTCATCGCTGAATGTAGAAACACTCCTGATTTTTGTTATTTGAGCTTGTATAATTCAAGTTTACTGAATTATACTGGTATTAAACCTCCACACGAAAGTCCTATGTGAATATCTTTTTATTTCTCTTGGAAGTGGAATTTCTGGGCCATTTTATAAATGTACGATTTTACAACTTTATCTGTAGTTTATGAAAAATGCAATTGTTCCACTTCTTCAACAGCACTTATTTTTATCCAGATTTTTCATTTCAGGCATCACCTTGTGTTGTCTTTAGGTGCTGTCAAGTGAGTTCACACTTTTTGCTACCCTATGTACAATAGAACAAAACACATCCAAGTTCTGTTCAAGCCTCACAATTGTTATATTTGAATCCATTGTTGCAGCCACTGTGTCAATCCATCTCTGTCAGAGCTTCCTCGTTTTGGATGACCCTCTACTGTACCAAGCATGTTATCTTTCTCCAGGAAATGATCTCCCATCACTTTGTGACGTGAGGCAGCGTCTCATTAGCCTTGCTTGTAAGGGCCATTTTGCTTATAGTTATTCCAAGACTAAGTTGTTCATTCTTCTGGAAGTCCATGATATATGCAATATTCTTCTCTAGCACCATAATTCAAAGATATACATTCTTTGTCAGCCTTCCTTATTTTTTCTTATACTTTAGCCACTATAATATGTATAAAATAATATTTCATTGTGATTTTAATTTGCATTTCACTGATGATTAATGATATTAGGCATCTTTTCATAGGAACATTGGAAATTTGTGTTTTTCTTTCTGAAATATATGTACTTGGTAGCCTATTGCCTGTTTTATCACATGAGCTTTTTATTATGGAGTTGAAAAGGATATATATATATATATATACACATATTCACACACACACACACACATATATATATATATATATATATATCACCAGTTCTTTGTCACACACAAACCTTACACATATTTTCTCTTTGCCTAAGGCTTGAATTTTGAGTTTTCTTAGTGGTGACTTGTGAAGAAGGATATACTTAATTATTTGTATTGCTTTTACTTTTGGAGGGGCCATCACTGCCCTCTGGTGGTGGGAGGAGGAGGCCCAGCCTAGCTCCTGGAGAGCTGCTGCTGAATTTGAACCTCCAACCCAGTGGGCCGCAGTCCCGCCTACATCCACTATGCCGCCGGGGCTCAGCCCTGCTTTTACTTTTTATGAAGTTAAATTTATCATTTTTTGTTTAAAGATTCATGCTTTTTGTTTCTGATCAAGAAGTAGTACCTTAAAAAGTATTAGAAACCTTCATGGTACACTGGCTAAGTGCAAGGTTGCTTACTGAGAGTTTAGCAGTTCTAATCCACCAGCTACTCCATAGAAAAAACAAATCCATTCCTATCAACTCAGCACTCTGAAGAGTAAATGATTGCATTGATGTGAAGATCTTTGAGTATCTGTGTACATCCATCAATACAGCAGCAATGCACACCAGCTCACAAACACATTTCATTTGTTTGTGTTATGATCAATTCAGCCATACCCATTCTAAGTCATCTCAAATGGATCAGAACACCTGGTGCCTTCACACTACTCTTATCAGCACTGGGCCACTTGGGCTAGGCCATGCCAACAAGCTTAGGTTGCACACAACCCTTTAAAATTCAGACCAGCCTGCCCTGCCTCTTCTCTCAGCTCTCATCAATGTGGACCAGGTCACTGGGTGCCAGTGATCAGTCTTAACCCTCTATCCATTGCTGTGTTTTCTCTACTTCCATAAAATAAGCGAATCTTGGTAGCTACCTACAAAGCATACCAGGCGGCCCACAGGATCCCTTAAATATTCAGTCCTAGAAGGCAGTTTTTTTCTGATGGATACTTTTCCAGTTTAGGTGCATCCAAAGGCAGAAGGCTTTGTGTTAGTGCGGGTAGACTAGAGAAACAAATTCATAGACATGTATATGAATATAAGGATAAGGTTTATATACAAGAGGAATAGGACATTAAGAAAACATCCCAACCCAGTCCAGTTCAAAGTCATAAGTCTGATATTAGCTCATATGACCGATACCAGTCTATAACGTCTCCTTCTGACTCACGAAGTCACAGGTCAGTGGGTGCAGAATCCCAGCGCTGGCAGGGGTCTCCCCCGTGGCTCTTTGCTTCCAGGGCTCAGGGTCCATCAACAACATCCAGTGGGGATAGAGGCAACTCAGCGCTGGCAGGGATCTCCATGTGGCTTCATAAGCTTCAGAGGTCAGGTTTCATCAGGGGTAGGTCGTATGGCTTGCCCTCTGGCTCCTTCAGCTCCTCATACGCTGCCATCTTGTCTTGTCCATAATTCATCATCTCTGTGACTAACTCCCAACAACTGGGGAGATAGCTTCTCATCTTCATGAGGGAAATAATGTGAGATTTCCCAGAAGTTTCAGGTGAAAACCATGCCCACATGGAGGCCTCATTGGCTACTCAATGGCTATCACCGGATTAACAGGCTAGACTCTACCCCTACATCTCAATCATGAAATTAATGTAAGCACATGACCGCCACAGCTTGCTCCAAGTTTAAAAAGCAAAATGGGGTCACCTTCCCCCCCACCGCCTTACTTACAATCTTTCCTTCCTCACTTCTGGGTGGGTCCTCATGTCTTTTCAAATGCAAGTGTCCTGACACTAGAACTTTGAAGGGGGCTAATTTCTGAAAGTCCTCTGAGTCTACATTGGCTTATAACAAAATCATGTTTCTTCTGGGATATTTTAAACTATGGTTTCAGTGAAATTAATCAACTATAGGCTGAAAGTGGACTTAAAATATATCTTAATCCTAATTCTTAATTTCATTCCTATAATACACATATGTCTCTAACACTAGATAGGAGAAATCAATGTAATCCTAGGACAGTCAACTAAACAAATAATCCTAGACAGGGTCCCTTTTTTTTGGGGGGGGTGAGGGAAATCACTGTCCTCTGGTGGGAGTGGGAGGCCCATCCTTGCTTCTGGAGAGCTGTTCCTGGATTTTAATCACCAAGCCAGTGGGGTGTAGTCCCTCACTCAGCCACTACAGAACACTAAAGTTTTATGTTCTCTTTTCTAAACTATTCCATTCATATCCTTATGGCTCTGGGCAGGATAAATCCAGTAGATTGGTCCCATTCTAGCAGTCTTTTTGAAACTATGTGCCTGTTGTTCCAAAACACTCCAAAAGCAGCTTCACTCTTTTCAGCTACAGTATAAGCCATCCAAGAATCAAAATTTCCACTTTAGTCTCATGCTTCCATGAATTTAGAGGCATTACAAGAAATCCTGCTCCAGATACCAACTGAGCAAACTATGTGGAGGCAAGAACAGTACAGATTGCTTGGTGCAACTCACTTGCATGAGACAGCTAGAAGACCAGCAGTCCTTCAAGTCTTGAGGGCTCTGTAGAGCACTTCAGGCTATCTGGTCACAGGCAGCAAACAGCAGAGCAGGTCACCAACAGTCAGCCAGATGACAGAGTCCCACAGTCCCCAGCTCAAGAGATGTATATCCCAGGAGCATGGCGAAGTAGAGCTTGAAGGAACCTCAACTCACAGCTCCACAGTCCACGATTAGGTGTCCCACAGGTGGTGTTGCTTGGACGTCAAGGCACAAGACGAACGAGGCAGCTCTCTGGTCCAAAGATCCAAAAGCAAGAGAGAGGGCGCGACTCGCTGAGCCCTTCAATTCATCCCATGTTTTCATTGGCCGTGCCGTCACAACAGACCCACCAATCTTCTGTGGCCATGTTGGCATAACAAACCTACCCATCACAATAGTGGAGGAGAATCCAACTCCACTCTATTGTCATAAGGCAGCACCCTTCATCCTTATGATTTGCCAAGTCTGGAAACAAAACCAGGACACTCACTTATGTATAAGAAAGAAGCTTATATCTAGAAAGAGATGTATATCTAGGAAGCAGCCCACACAGCTCTGGAGTGGGTCAACCCAGGCCAACTCCATAGTTTATAGGTCAGATGCTAGCTAGAGACACTCCCCAACTCAAGCAGCTGCCAACAGATTAACCAGGAATATGAAGCAGTTATGGGAAGACTGTAGGCTGGTGAAGACAGAGCCAAGAGGATTCAAGGACAGTGGGCCACAGACAGCTCCAAAGATTCAGCAGGATATATGGCAACTGCGGACCCAATTCCCAGGAAGCCAAATGTAGGAATCCAGCTAGCAAGAAGAGGAGAGAGGAAAACTGTTATACATAATACCTCTGTGTAGATACAAAATAAGCTGTACTCCAAGGAGTTGTTATTAGGCTGTGACCTGTATGAGAATTTGTGCTCTTCCATATTTTCTTACCAGTTCAGCCAAATTGACACAAAGCCTATCACAATATATATTTAAAATGCTTGATACATAGTGATACTGGTACATTGGGAGAACTTATTAAATGGTTGTTGTTGAGGTTTTTGCTAGTTGTCAAATTGATCCCAACACATGGAAACCCCATGTGTTCTACAGAGTAGAACTGTTCCAAAACGTTTTCTTGGCTGTCATCTTAACAAAAGTAGATTGCCTGGTCTTTCTTTCACAGTGCCAATTAGCAATTGCGCACATACTATTGACACCCTCCATTGACTTTTATAATGTGTCAGTCCAGGTAGACTAGAGAAACAAATTCATAAACATGCAAATGGATATAAGAGAAATGTTTTTATACAAGAAGAATGGAACCTTGAGAAAGCATCCCATCCCAGTCTAGTACAAGGTCATAAGTCCGATATTAGTCCATATGTCTGATACCAATCTATAAAGACTCCTTCCAACTCACAAAGCATGTGCCATGAGACCAGGACAATCACACGCCAATGGCTGCATAGTCTTGTGTATCTAGTGGTGGTAGAAGCATCCTGGCACTGGTAGGGGTCTCCCCATGCCTCATTTCCAGGGTTCAGGGTTCATCAGCAGTATCCATTGGCAGTAGAAGCATCCCAGTGCTGGTAGGGGTCTCCACTTGGCTTCTCTGGCCCCAGAGGTTTGGTTCCATCAGGGTAAGCCCATGTGGCTTCTCCTCTGGCTACTCCAGTCTCCAGGAATCATGGTCTATGCTGCCATCAGGTCTTGTCAATAATGCATCTGCAAGAAACTAAGTCTCTTGTCTCTCATATCCATGGAGGAAATATCGTGAGATTTCCCAGAATTCTCAGTGAAAGTCATGCCCATACAGAAGTCTCATCGCCTAACTCCAGATTGACAGGCTAGATTCCACCCCTACACTTTTAGTCAAATTGGTACCAGAGTACATGACTGCCACAATTGTATTTGTCATTGTTAGTAAATGTGCATCTTTGGGACTATGTTACTATCGTTTTGACACCCCTCTCTTTTTCTCAGAGTCCTAGTGGCATTGTGAACTATGCACTGTGTTGGAACCTCAACATCAGTAGTTTGAACCCTCCAGCCACTCCAATGGAGAGGGAAAAGATGAGGTTTTCTGCTCTCCTGAAAATTTACGGTTTTGGAAACCTGAAGGGACAGTTCTACTCTGCACTATAGGGTCATTATGAGCTTGACATGACTCAATGGCTGTGAGCTTTTCTTTTTCTCACCCAATGTAGGCAGGTAACCAAGAAAATTTCTCAGCACACATTGATAAAGCCACTTAATAAAGTGATTGTGACAAGAGACAACACTTCCTTGAAAGTAAGGGAGTTTTCAGTCCCTGTGATCAAGTCTCCACTTGAACGTTGACCGTCCCATGCAGCAGGTATACAATTTTAAGAACTTCCATGGACATGATATAGTTCATAGGAGCCCATTTCGTCACATATCATCGCTTGTATTTGCTTTTTGGTCGCATTCTAGTCTAAAACATCTTCTTCTTATTTTTAATATCTTTTCAAATTTGGGAAGATATTACTTTCCTGATCTTGTCATAATTAACAATAGCTACTTCTTGTAATGCAGCTCCATATAATCCTTCTGACAGACTGACAGGCTGACTAATTAACAAGATTTGACCACCATCTCTAATCAGCTGGTTTAATTTCCAACTGTACCTACAGTATGTGAATAATAAATACAGGACTACTGAATGTAAGATTTTGTCTTCAGCAGATATTCGGCACACAACGTCATATTAAAGCCCTTGTTAATAGATTACTTCATAGGAATTAGATGCTGCTCCCACTACTTTTTGCATTCACAAACAGTATTTTTAATAATAATTTTATTTGGTGCACATACAGCTCTTATCATAATCCATACATCTATCTATTATGTCAAGTATGTTTGTACATATGCTGCCATCATCATTTTCAAAGCATTTTCTTCTGCCTGAGCCCTTGATATGAGCTCAGTTCCCTCACCTCCAACCTCTCTTCCTCATGAGCCCTTGATGTTTTATAATTTTTTATCACCAAATACTGTCTTCTTTCACCCACTTTTCTATTGGTCATCCCCCTGGGGGTGAGTTATATTTCAATCATTGTGATCAGTCCCCCTTTTATCGCCTCACCTTCCCCATACCCTCCTTGTATCACTGCTCTCATTATTGGTCCTGAAGGTTTTATCTCTTCTGGATTCACTATGTTGTGAGCTCTTAGCTGTATTGGTGTATATCCTCTGATTTATCTGTATTGGTGCACATGCTCTGGATTTGTTATGTAGAATTGGGGTCATGAAAGTGGAGGCGGGATCATTAAAGAACTAGATGAAGGTTTTATGTTTCATCATCGGTGCTATACTATACCCTGACTAGCTTGTCTCTTTCTTGTGACCTTTTTGTGAGGAGATGTTCAATTGTCTACAGATGGGCTTTGGATCTCCATTCCATGCCCCCACCCCATTCACGTTGAGTATGATTTTGTTCTGATACCTGATTCCATTGACAGCTCATGATCATATAGGTTCGTGTGCTTCTTCCATGTTAGCTTTGTTGCTTCTAAGCTAGATAGTTGCTTGTTTGTCTTAAAGCCTTTAAGACCCCAGATGCTATATCTTTTGATAGCCAGGTACCATCAGCTTTCTTCACCACATTTGCTTATGCATCCATTTTGTCTTCAGCAATCATGTTGGGAAGGTGAATATCATACAATGCTGCAATATTAGAACAAACCATTCTTGTACTATTAACTTTCTCTCTCTCCTTCCCTCCATCTCTCTCTCTCTCTCTCACAAGAAGTGTGAATAAAAATTACACATAAGTTTTAAAAAGGTAGTCTCCAAATTAATAAGGTTTAATCCTGCCTGTAAAGGAGACTTTTATAGTTATCATGTTTGGAATGGTGACAATTGGCCTCCTGGTTCGTAGCTTAGTGTGTAACCCACGACGCCACCGGAACTCATTTAAAATAATAAAGGTAGGGGGATGTATGAACTAAAGAGAGAATATACACATTTAGTGGCAATCTCAATAAGGCTATGCATTGTTGTTGTTAGGTATCAGTAGATGATTCTGACTCATAGCAACCCCAAATACAACTGAAGGAAATATTACCCACTCCTGTGCTATCATCACAATCATTGCTCTGTTTAAACCCATTGTTACAGCCACTGTCAATCCATCTCCTCAAGGGTCTTCCTCTTCTTTGTGGTCCGTTCTTTACTACATGTGATGTCTTCTTCCAAGGAATGATCTCTCCTGATAACTTATCCAAACTATGCAAGACAAAATCTCACCATCCATGCATTTCAGAAGCATTCTCGCTGAACTTCTTCCAAGACAGATCCTTTTATATTTAGGCAGTTATTGGGATTTTCAGTATTCTTCTCCAGCACCACAATTCAAATGCATACATTCTTTGTTAATATTACTTATTCAGTGTCCAACTTTCATATGCGTATGAGGTGATCCATAATACCATCACTTGAGTGAGGCACACCATAATCTTCAATGTGACACCATGGCTTTTCAGCACTTTAAAGAGCACTAGATTTATTCAGTTCAAAGTGTCATTTGATCTTTTCACTGCTGCTTCTATAAGAATTAATTGTGCAATCAAATAAGATGAAATATTTGACTATTTCAAACTTTTCTCCATGTACCGTGATGTCCAGTTAGTTAATTTATGAGGTTTATATTTTTAACATTAAGTGATAATCTGTATTGAAGGCAGAAAATCTTCACCAGCAAGTGCGTCAAGTCCTTACTTTCAACAAGCAAACTTCTATTATCTGCATATTATAAGCTATTAAGCCTTCCTACAATTCTGATGCCACACTCTTCTTCATATAGTTCAGTTTCTCAGATGATTTGCTCAGCATATAGATTGAATGAATATAGTGAGAGAACCCAACTTTGAAACACACCTTTCTTGATTTTCAACCATGCAATATCCCCTTGTTCTGTTAGCACAACTGACTCGTGATTCATATACAGGTGTCACATGATCATAAAGAAGTATTCTGGAATTTCTGTTCTTCTCAAGGCATGGTTGGTAATAATCAACACAATAGAATGTCTTTACATTGTCAATAAACAAAATGAAACATCCTTTTAGTATTATCTGCTTTCAGTCAAGATTCATCTGATATCAGCTGTTCTATTGGATCAAGGAAGTAAGGACTTTAAGCACTTGCTGGTGAAGATCAAATATTTCTGCCTTCAATATATATTATAATGTAATGTTAAAAACAAACCCTCACTAATAGTCAACATCATGAGATGCTGACATGGTGGTTTTGAACTAATGTCCTTGCAGTTAGCAGCCCAACACAATCACTATACCACCTGAATTTACACATGATGGTCTACATCATAATTAGCTCCTGGCCTTCTCTTATCTGTTAGCATTGAGTTTCCCCATCATATCTTCCAATAGATGTAGTAAAATTGATTTCTGTGTATTTTATTTGTGTTGATAAAGAAGTTATTGGTTTTGCAAAATTCGGTCACGTGATAATCACTGTTTTTCACAATTCTATCATGTGATCTCTGGCTTTGTCTCTTTGACAAGGGCCATATTTTCCTACTACTGTTCCTTTCCCTTTGTTTTACAACTTTTGCATTGTGGTTGACAATAAATATCAATCTATCTTCATTGCATGTTTGACAAATCTCTGAATGAAGATGTGGATAAGATTCTTCAATTTCTTCATCACTATCTTTAGTGATTGGTGTATAAATTTGAATTATTTTATTGAAAGAATTTCCTTGTATTAAGATAGATATCATTCAGAAAGCATTGTACTTCTAGATAGATCTTGAAATGTCCCTTTTTCACAATGATACCATTCTTCTTCAATCTGTCATTCTATGTATAGTATACCATATGACTGTCTCATTCAAAATATCCAACATCCATTCATTTCAACTCACCCGTGCCTAGGATATTGATCTTTATGCATTTCACTTTATTTTCGATGACTTCCAGTTGTGCCTGATACATGCTTCATACATTCAAAGCTCTAATTCTTGTAATTTTGAGTCATGCCCCATCAGCAAATGAAGATCCTAAAAGCTCTATTCCATTCACTTCATTACGGTCAAGTTTGAATCTTCAGTCATATTTCCTCCTTCAAGGGCTCATCTTCTGACACTATATCAGAAAATGCCCTGCTGTTCTTCATGAGGTTTTGAGTATCTAACAGTATCTAGCTATTCCCTAATTATTCATAAAATTTCATGTCTAATTTCTCAGAAGTAAACAGCCATTTCCTTCTCTGGGTGTGTTCTTCCTCTGGAAGGTCTGCTGAAACCTAGTCACTTTGGGTGGCCCTCCAGGTATTTGAAATGCCTGTGCCAGAGCTTCCAACATCACCACAGCACATAAGCAACCATCATATGATAAAGTGACAGAGAAGTAGTAGAAAGGCATGGGACTAGGTTATAGACAGTTGGGTCTCTCACTAACTCTGATCTGAGGAAATTTATTGATTTCGCAGTTGTAGAAACACAACTTCATCAGCCTTTTGACTTACAGTCAGTAATCAGACTATTGAGAGATAAGCTTCATTCAAAAATATTGTTGTTTTAGCCATTTATCTCTGTAGGCTAGGGATTCCTGGGCTCCTATCATGTGCTAAGGAGCTCTTGTGGCACAGTGGATTATGCACTGGGCTGTGCAGCTCTCCGAGAGAAAGGTGAAGATTTTTGCTTCTGTAAAGGTTTACAGACTTAGAGCCCCACAGGACCGCTTCACTCTGCTCTACAGAGTTGCTATGGGTCAGAATTGACTCCGTGGACACGAATGAGGTCATGGGTTAAGTTACGCATGTGCATCTTACCACTTGAGCTCATCAAATATAGGTATGAGCTATTATTTTCCTCATTCTGATTAGGAAACTGACATTCAGAGAAGCACTTTTGTCAAGATGACATAGTAAATTCTTACCATGATATCAAAACTAGCGTCAACATATAATACTTTTTGATAACAACAAAAATTTCAGCAATTACAGGAATACCTACTATGTCTATGTCCAGAACTAAGGTGTTTTGTGGTTTTTTCTTTTGTGACATCACTGCCCTGGTGGGAGTATCACTTGCTCCTTGAGAGCTGCTGCTGTATTTGAACTGTCAGCCCTGTGGGCCGCAGTACCACACACAACCACTAGGCCACCAGGGCTCAGCCCTGCTAAGATGTTTTACATGGGTTATCTTTCTCATAGAAACCCCATGTATTATTCCTATTTTATAGACGAGGACACTGAGGCTTAGAAATTGTAAGTAAAGTGGTCAAAATCTCACTGCTAAAAATGGTAGATCAGAGTGTCAAATCAGCAGCTGTCTTACTCCAAAGTTCATAATCTTTGCCACCATGTTCTACTGTCTTCCATCTCAGTTAAATGAAGAGAAAAACAAATCTCCTCAGATGCTAATACTGAAAACATAAAAGATTGTGGGCATTCCTGTTAACTTTGTATAGGTGTACAATTTATTGACAGCAATTATAATAATTAGCTGTATAAAAAACCGAAAACAAAGCTCACTGCTGTGGAGTCAATGGTGACTCATATGGTTTATGGGGTAGTGATCCCAGATGTAGTGGTTAGGCGTTGAGCTGCTTTCCGCATGAACAGGCCAAAAGGACCAGGAGCTCCATGGGAGAAAGTTCCCATAAACAATCTCAGAAAGCCACAGGGGGTTGTTATGAGTCAGCACTGATTCCATGGAAGTGAGTTTGGGGGGGGGGGTCCTTCCCCCTGAGTGGCTGGTGGTTTCGAACTGTTATTCTTTCAAATCACAGATCCACACTTAACCACACTAGGGCTCCCATTAGCTGTATGACCCTTTCCTTATTTAAGGTGCTATTTGCATCACTGTTAACCAACCCCCTTTGGAAAAAGTGGTATGATAGCTATGTATATTTATAAAAACAAGAAGAAATAAAAAAGAGTAGCTGCTGATATTGCTTACACACAACCTAAAACCTCATGGATTTGGTATCTTAATTTGGAACCAAATCAAAAGGTATCGTTTCATGGAACATCCCAGTTAATTGGTCTAGTAACAAGCTTAAGGCTTCTGTTCTACCTGTTAGTTGGATCCACAGTGCCTGGATTCTTAAAAACCTACAAGCAGTCATTTGAGGCACGATAATCAGTCTTTGTTCACCTGGAGCAACAGAGAAGGGGACTCAGTAGTGGGAGGAGGATATAGGATGGGTGACTAATCGTCTCTATAAAGTACTACTTTCCTTGTCGCGCAACCAGAAGAACTAGATGGTTCCCACTACCATTCCTGAATATTTTGGTTAATTATTCTATGGAAGAATCCTGATCAAAATGTTTACATACAGAACGAATACAAAATTCTCATGGACTCTGGACTTCCTAAGGTTATAAACGTTGGGTGAACTTCAGAAACTACTTCCCTGAGACAAATGTTAAACTTTAAACTCAAAATAATTTCCCTAAGCAATAACAGTTTAACTTATCTGGTTGAAAAAAAGCCTGCCTTAAACATTATGCTTTTTTAAGGTCTATCTATGTGGGACCAAATGACAATAGCAAGTTCAAAAACTAAACAGGGACCTTCTGGGGCAGGGAATTTATGCTAATGGTGAGGGAGAACTCTGAAAATGACGGTGAGAATGATTGCATAACTCAGTGGCAATAAGTTTTCCATGTAGAAGCCACTGAATTGGTGTATTATTCAAAAGAATAAATTTGTTTTGAAATAAGCTGAAAGTGGTTATTAGAAATCAACAAGATATTTGAAGAGCATCTGTTTAAGTATCGTATAAAGCTGTCAGATTCACATAAGCATTGGTAATAATGTGAATCTGAATTCACTCTGTATCTAAATTGTTTATGGATATGAAATAGAGTAAACATAACGAATCCACATAGTTCTGAAACCTTTAGTGGACTTGAAGAGTCTTGTATTAGCCATGTTGGAAAAAGCAGGGGATGTCTTAAAGGCAAGGAGATTTATTTGATTGAGTTCAATATCCCTCAGCTTGTCATAAACATAAAATAACACCTCTTCTTCTGTCACTCAGTTTGTTGGCTCCCAAGGAAAGAGTTTCTAAATGTGTCATAAATATATCTGAACTCAACAGGTCTGTAATGAATGCATGCAATATCCACAGTACATTAATAATTGCCCTGGGGACACAAAATTGTTTTTGAATATTTGAAGGAATCTAACATGAAAAGCTAAGGATGAGCAAATTTATTTGTAGAGTCTCCTTATATATTCAGTGGATGTGGATGATTTTCTTAAGCAGTCTGAAATGTATTGGATAGTCAATAAATACTTGTTCAAATAAAAAATGAGCATTCAAACCTCAAGCCAAAATAATATCCAGTAGTATGTATTTGGGGGTAGTGGTGGCTCACTGATAGAATTCTTCCCTTTCATGAGGGAGACTCACATTTGTTTCTTGGCTATATACTTCAAGCAGTGCAGTCATGAGTGATCTGTCAGTGAGAGGTGTGGTGTTGCTATGATGTGGAACAGGTCTAACCAAAGCTTCCGAACAACGGCAGACTAAGAAGAAAGGCCTAAAATCTATAGTAAATCAGTCAGAACAAGCTGGTGGAGCACAGTGGTCAGGTCCCACTGTGCATCATATTGCCTTGCGGCAGAGGTTAACTCAAAGCTGCTAACACTAGTAGTATGCAGTTTAGGCATCACGGCAAGATAATGGGTTTTCAACCAGGTATGTCTCTTGTAGGGCTGCCATGAGTCAGAATTGATTTGATGGCAGTGAGTTCACCTTTTGTTTTTGGTTGGTTGGTTTGTTTTGTTTTGGTCTCCTATAAGTATTGGGGCCCTCCTCTGGTATAAAACTCAAAAATGATTGATACCTTATTGCTTGAGATATTTTCAAAAACAAAGGTCAGTCATCTATTGAAGTTTCAGTGGCTAGACATTTAAGAGCCAAAGATTTCCACTAGTTATACTAGTCAGCAAGGAAAGAGAATTTTAATCTGTTAGCTTGTTTGCTTAAACTGTAGCCAACCTCCTATAAGAGTCATTGATTCAAATTTGGCTTCAACTAATGATAAATAAATTATTAATACTGATGGATAATTGGGTCCTTAGTGTGGAGAGAATATTCTACGGTTCTCAGACAATATTACTGGTCACAAATACCCTTAGGAACTAGTGATGGGGACATTAAGTTGACCACTCTGTGTAGTCTACAGCATTCAGTCAGGCCAGTACTCTAGAAAATCATCTTAAGTATTCCTTCTGGCCTAATTGTGTGTATGTGTGCTTGGGGTGAGGGTGGTGTAGTAGATAATGAGACTAATAATGACTCAGTTCAAGAGCACTCACCCTTTAGCATTAAGCAAGTTTAAACACTCCTAATGAGCGTTCTTTGAGAGTACTCCAGAATGAAAGATTCCATTACATCAAATCTGATAATAATTTGAGAAGCAAATGTTACAGCACATTTGTTTATGAATATGTATATATAAAGCATGTATTCAGTAGATGTAGAGTACATAATTTCCATTTGCATTCGCTTCATTAAAAGTCATATTAATAATAAAGCACAAAACTCTAAACTCCTCAATGTTGATTATTGCAACCCTACAGAGCAGTGTGGAATGGCCCTGTGAGTTTCCGAAGCTGACATTCTTTATGGGAGTTGAAAGCCCCATTTTCCCCCTTCAGAGAAGCTGGTGGTTTCAAACTACTGCCCTTGCAGTTAGCCACCCATTGCATAATCACAATGCTATCAGGGCTTCTAGTGATAAAAATATTCATTGTATAGTCTCTTGTAATATTATGACATCTGAGACTGCCCAAGATTTTCAAACTATCTGCCCAGCTAAGCATCATATTCTGAATGCAAATATACAACTAAGCACATAGCAGTTTTAAGATGCCAGCTCAAACAGCAGGTGTGTGTTCCTCAGCAGAAATCTTCATTTATTTTGATCCTGGTTATTGAAATTAGGCTGTGCTGTTATATTTCTGTTACAATCATTCAATTGCAAAATCTCAGTGTATATAGGATTATATGGGGTCATCATTACCACTTTATCTCTGATGTTAAAACCATAGATATACTTGGGTTCAAATTCTGGATTCTTGACTCTATGATGTACAGAATGTAGAAAATTATTTATTGCACAAGATAGGAGAATTAAATTTACAGGTTGTATGTATTTGCTATTATTTGTTAGACATCATTCTACCTCTGTCACGCATTTTCATTCATTTAATTGTGGTAACAACTCAATGAGGTATTTGCCATTATCATTTCATCGTGTTATATGTAAGAATATTGAGACATACTTTGCTGAGTAGGGACTGGGGTCTTGAAAGCTTGTGAGCAGCAGTCTAAGGTGCAATTATCAGTCTCTCCCTCTCTGGGAGAAAGAAGAATGAAGAAAAATTGAAGACACATAGAAACAATCAGTTCAATGGATCCATAGACCACATCTCCACAATGTTGAGAAGAGAACTAAATAATTCCTGACCAATAGTAACTACTCCAATAGGATCACATTAGAAGGCCCTGGGACAATGTGGACCAAAAAAATCAAAATCATAAGACATACTAGACTTTATGGTGGTTAGAGACTGGTGGAACCCCTGAGATATGACCCTTCTGCACTCTTGTGGTCTGGAAATGAATTCAACCCATTTTCAATTTTCAGTCCAGTAATAGGTCTATAAGGGGAGCAATAACACTATGGAAATGTGTATATCATAGAATGATCAACCATTTCAGATCAAAGAGGCAACATTTTCCCTAGGACAAAATTCATTAGGGCCAGGCAAAAAGGAGGAATGCCAATTTGATCCAAAGGTAGGTAGTGGGAAAAGTGATATTATGCTGTAGGGATTGTAATCAATGAGATGAACCAAAATATGTAAGAATCATTCAGTAGAAAACTGATCTGCAATGTAAACCTTTGCCCGTCACAATAAAAAGTTTTAAAAAAGAATGTAGAGATGATAAAAAATATATATCATGGGGACATGGGGGAGGGAGGGTTGGAGAGGGAGTGGAGGAAATGAGAAACTGATGCCAGAGGCTCAATAGAAAGAAAACGTTTGGTAAAAGATGATGACTCTATATGGGCAGATGTGTTTGATAAAATGGATATATGTATGGCTTGTGATAAGAGGTGAAAGAGCCCCCAATAAAATAAAATTATAATTTTTTAAAATATTGAAAAAAAAGGCAAAACACTGTAGTATAAGTAAAAAATACCCTAACTAATAACATAACTAATGCTATCACAGTATGGATTTGAAGTCAGGTAGTCTGATTCTAGAGTTTTCATATGTAATCACCATGCTGCACTTCCTCTAATGTTGGAGGTCATGTACAGCTCTATGTCTAAGCATGCAACCATGAGCCAAAATGTTTGATGTCTCCGAAGACAGGCTTAGTTATCTGCTTATCAAAGATCACAGCCTTAGCTACCATCATAGGCTAAACTGACAGTTGAATGGTGGCCTTAAAAGATTAAAACCTTGGAAACTATGATTTGCTCTGTCTTGTAGGTTCATTATGAGTCAAAATCAACTTGACTACAATGGAGCAGGTTAAAAACTAAAAATACTCTTTCAGGAACTACATTCTATACAATTTTGCAAAAAAAAAAAAAAACCCAAGCTATTAGTACATGTTTTTTTAACCTGCATGTGTTCAAATAATAATGGAAAATGTTTCATGCTATGAATTGTGATTGACTTGGTGACAGTGAATTGGTTTGCTTATTTTGGACAGCCCTTATCCTTTAGTAAATCACAATTCATTTTCAGCATAATTTAATGGAGCAGGATTTTTTTATCATTACATAAATGAAACCATTTATTACAGGCCAGAGAGGTTTCAGGTAGTGGAGCTTCTACCAGCCTTTCAATTTATTCAGTCTTCTGAGGCAGACTTTCCGATGACAGCAGAGGTGGTATTGTAGGTCCAGGCTCCACCACCTGCTGTTTTCATTGCAGGAACCACAGTACCAGATGCCCACAGCCTGTCTCTTCATTTTGGTTTTGTCACACAAGGAGCAAGTGTACTTGGCATGTTGGCTGATTTCAATTTTCTTCACCATTTTCCTGCGAAAGGCACAATAATGGATCCCATATTTGCCAACAATCCCGACTTTCTTTGTGTGTTTGGCCATCTTGTCACTAACTAGACCCAAGCCAGAGAGGATGGATGGACTGGGAAATTTTAAAGTGAAAAAAAAAAACGTTTAACTTTGTGGAACTAAAAGTTTCTAAACTTATTTGACCATGCAAAGTTCTCTTCCCAGAAGATCTCATCTATGAAACTCCTAAGAGTTTTCTTAGAGACATGCCAATTTGGTGGTGTTAAGTAAATCTTGCATATTAAAATAAATTGCTCTCTAACACCTGGATACCAAAAATAAAAGTGAAAGTGAAAGCCTTGGAAATCCTTTAAGCATTTCTGCTCTGCATGCGTGCGTTTGCCAGGAGTCAGAATTGACTTGGTAGCAACGAACGACAATAACATCTCTAAAGTGTTTAGCACAGTGTCTCTTGTAATAGCAGTTTGATAAATACTGATTTCCTTCCCCCCTAATCATGCTCAGACTGCTTCTCATCTTTAGATTTTGAGAGTCCTAAATGTGAGCATGACAGTCCAGATGTAAGCTAATAATCTAAAACAGAATCATTTTGTTTCACAATTTCTGTAATTAAGTTCCATGTATACATTTTAAGCCAGGAGGATTTTAGTCAATTCTTCTTGATCCCATTTGGAGCCTTCCCTCAATTATGAAACCTTATTCAATCAACAACCATCATTGAGCATAGGCACAAATTGCAGTCTTTTATATTGAGGATATAATTGATAATAAATAAGGAAACATAGATAGCCCCTGACTTTGTGGAGCTTCGATTCTAGAAAAAAAGCAAATATTAAGCAAAAAATACAAAATTAAGCATACTATTACTAGTAATGAGAGGTTTTATAGGAAAAGTCTAACAAGTGGAGCCAAATCTAAATTGGACCAGTGGGCCACTAATAAAAAAGTCTCTTCTCTATGGAAGACAATATAAGATAAGACTCATAGGGTAAGTCTAAATTCTTTGTTCCTGTTGAGTTGATTCTGACTCATGACCCGAGTCATGTTGTCATGTAGCAACAGCCACGGCCCTCTGGAACCAGAGAACAAGACAGAATGATGGGTTTCCCAGTCTATGGAACAAATAAAGATGAGGGACTTTGGGCAGGAGGCTTGCTTGTGGAGTCTCATTAATCTGTGCGCTTAATCTGAGGATCTAGGTTTGCTGACCAACTGAGTTTGAGTTAAGCTCCTTTGGGTTCAGGCTTATGGCAAAGTTGACTATCCTCTCGTCACTCATTGGCACTGCAGAAATTGCTTTGTAACATTACTGGAGCAAATCAGAGGACAAGGGCTGAGAGGCCGAGGTCACCCAGAGGGAGAGGCATGCCTGTGAGTTTGACTGAGAAGAGGCTGTTCTAGCTGTCCTAAGAGTATCTTGAGTGCTTCTAATGCTAAATTATAACCTGAAAATGACCCTAATAAAAGCCATAATAGTGAATATTGTCTGTGAGTTCTCTGTAGCCATTGCAGTGGGTTACTGAACCCAGCAAAGAAGTAGAGGATGTCATGGGAGACCAGGTTAGAGGGTGGCGGCATGGCTGATCTCTGCTTCAGTGGAATTGACCTTTCGTTGATTTTGAGTTTGATTTTTTTCCTTCCTTCTTGTGAAGTCTGAGGTCACATGTGCCATTTGTACAATTGATTTCCTAAGGTGCTGTACTGATGCTAGAATTGTAGCTTCAGAAAAGCACTGTATAAATTTAATTTGCTAAAGTTCAAACAAGACATCTATTTGAAGACAAAGAAAGGGCTTTTATGATATGGGTGTAGAGAGATACCATGTTTCTTATTATAAAGAAATACCATTTGTTCTGGCAATGGCAAAAGCATTGTTTTAAAGTTGGGCTCTAGAATCAGACTGATACCATAATTCCTCAAGCATGGACTAATTCTACCATTAACTTCCTATGAGATTTCAAACAAATTGATCTCTCTGGGCCATACTATTCTTAGTTGTAAAAATGGGAAGAGTGATCCCTATATAGGATGGTGGTAGTAACAAATAGGATACTTCATTTCATGTAAGCACTTGGTACGATGCCTGACATATAGTAGACAATCAATGCCAAATGTATTTCTTTATAAGAAACATGGTATCTCTGCATCCACATCATAAAAGTCAATTTTTGTCTTCAAATAGATGTCTTCTTTGTACTTTAGCAAATTAAATGTATATAGAGCTTTTCTGAAGCAATAGTTCTAGCATCTGTACAGCACCTTAGGAAACCAATTGCATGAATCTTTATGGAAGAAGATTCTTCTGAAGCACTGCTTGGGTTTGAACTGGTAACCATTAGGTTAGTTGTTGGCGCATAGCATTTGCATCAAGTAGATCCTTTGGGATTAGAAATTACTTAGTAATTATTTTCACTAATGATGGACAAAAAGAGTATTAAGAAGTCCTAACCCTGAAATATGCATAATACACAGAGAGAAGGGGTGGAGCTTTTAAAAATTTATGGTAAAGTGGATTGAAAGATAATATATTTTTCCATAAACATTTTAAGTCCCCTTGTAATATTATGTAGAAAAATACTAAAATATTTATGGGATGCTTCTTTTGTGCCATGCTCTGTGCTAGATTCTGTGAGTATAGTGAATAACATAAACTATGCTCTCAATAAAGTCCTAGTCCAGTGGGTGTAACAGCAATGTATGGAACAAATAATACAAAGGTTTAGTACATGCTGTGGGAGCTCAGAAGAAGAAGCAATGAATTCTGCCCATAAATATGATCATATAACTAGACTTGTGATCAAGTGTGCCAGATTTCAATAGGCATGCTGACATCTCCAAACTCACTTACTTTGCAGTAACTTAAACATTGCATTTTATCTTGTAACTATTGAACCCATTCAAATTTGGAGCATATTTTCCTCAGAGCCATCAATCAATAATTCTTTCTTGACAATCCATGTTTTGCTTGGAGCTGTGAAGGATAGAGGAGAAGCAGATTATTTGGTCCCTGCCCTCAAGGTGCCTATAGTTGTGTTGACAGCCAAATATGTCCCAAGATTCTAGTTAGAGAACAAGGAATTACTAGTCAGCGTAGAGTTGCCCCTGAGCATGTTCAGAAAGAGGGACATCGAAGAGAAAGTTAGAATCCTTAGAATGAAACCCAAGTCATTGTTTTAGCAGATTTAAGCATCACTTCAGACTTCTAGCCACTAAAATAGGTTCCACTGCATAATAACACAAAAGAGAAAAGTCAGTTCTGTATATCAGAATCTATCCCAATGCTTGTTAATGAATTTGTAGTACATTGATTTGTTTAAAATCTTTTTAATACTTTATCTGGAATATTTTGAGATGGACCAAAAGAAAAGTAGGTTATCCAAGGCTCGCAGAGCTGTATACTTTTTCAGAATGGGATAGACCTGGCCTAGTAAAAAACATGGGCGAAATGATTTTTTAGAAAATGTTTCTTTTGTCAGGTGAGCCTCTGCAAAGGGCATTTTGAAGTTTTGAGGTGCGGGCACATCCTTTTGTTAGTGAAATGTCACAAGAAGTTATGTTTGGGAAAAGCTGACGGGGAGTGAGGAATGAGGAGCACTGCCGAAAGGCATTAATGAGTTGGAAGAAGGTCAACAACCCATTTCGAGCTCATTAAATCTATTATCTGAGTTCAGAGTGGTCTCTAGTGGAACTTGTGCTGACATACCCAGAACTCCCTTTTCAGCCCAGAGGAACGGAGTGGAGTGGGGGAGGGAGGAGGGGAAGGCAAATCAGATGGTGGTTTCCAAGCTACCCTTGACTACAAAATATGATAAATAGAAATTTCAGACTCCTTGATTCCTTGTTTTGGGGGACAGAATCTCTATATAAATATGATCAATGGCAATTATGCTTAAAAGAGAAATTTTAATTCATTTTTTGGAAAGCACACAAATAACTCAAAATCCTCCAAGTTTCTTATTTAAAATCCACTGAGGAGATGGTTGGGTAGAAAGGGGGAACCGATCACAAGGATCTACATATAACCCCCTCCCTGGGGGACGGACAACAGAAAAGTGGGTGAAGGGAAATGTCAGGCATTTAAGACATGGCAGAATAATAATAATCATTCATAAATTATCAAAGGTTCACGAGGGTGGGGAGATGGGAAAGGAGGGGAAAATAAGGGGCTGATACCAAGGGCTCAAGTGGAAAGCAAATGTGTTGAGAATGATGATGACAACAAATGCACAAATGTTCTTGGCACAATGGATGGATGGAATGGTTTGTGATAAGAATTGTACAAGTTTCAAGTAAAATGACTAAAAATTAAAAATAAAATAAAATCCAATGAGATTGTGGAGGAGCCCTGGTGGTGTACTGGTTCATTGTTGGCCTGCTAACTGCAGGGCCAGAACATTCAAAATAGCTATGCGATTGGGGGAGAAAAATGTGGCTTACTGCTCCCATGTAGATTTGGAATCTCAGAAACACCTGGGGGAAGTTTTGCCTTGTTTTCCAGAATCCACATTGACTCGATGGCAGTGTGTTTAGTTTGGGTTTAGTTCTCGGTCAGTTCTACCTCCTTGGTCAGGGGGTTGTCAAACTTCCAGGTATATCCACATCACTTGGAGAGATTGTACAGGAAGCATATTTCTGCTGCTCTTCCTATCAGAAAAATGGCCCTGAAATCTGCAGGACTAGTGACAAAATATATAGAGCAATATTTACAATGGAAACAAACTTTCAATTCATCTTAGAAACTTTGTATTTGTTTACTATTATTTTGAATGGAATTCAATTGACAGGCAAATTTATGCTTTGTCTTTAACTTTTTCTTGGGGATTGGGTGAAGGTTTACAGACCAGACCATCACTTTTACATGTAACCATTTATAAGCGTTTTGTTTTAATTCACCCATTGCAATTCCTATAGTGAAACATTAATCCCATTTCTCATGTGGGTTTCCCGTTTCCATTCCTCTTTCTCCTTCTGAACTGTGTGCTTGGGTGAATGCTGTCCTTTTGATTGCAAATGATTCATTATTCTAAAGTGTGTGGACTTCCATCATGTTATCATTTCCCTGTTGTTTGAAAACTGAGCGAGAAAGGGGGATTTAGTTCTAGACCCGAATTTTGACTAAGGAAGGGACATTGTCTTGGTGTGGTTGTGGGGATTCCACAGTCTCTATATAAGAATCTTTGTTCCTTTAGGAGAAACTGACATATCCCTACAGGAAACTTCATGACTATAATTTGAACCAAGCATTTATTGTTTTATTTAAAATATCTGATTGTCATATTGTCCATAATGATAATTCCTAGGCAATAAGTCCCACAAGATGCCAATTACATTTAAAGATTATTTTTGAATGCACATTCTCCTTTTGCTAGACTATGTTTTTGTTTTGTTTTTCTAATTCACAACACATGAGGCAAGTATTAAGGAAAAAGTATTTTCCATTTTATGTTTAAAATACTATTATATAAGTCAAAAAATAAAAATTGAAGCAACAATGATGTGACTAGGCTAAAGTCACACAGAAAACACTAGATGAGAGAAGGCTAAAGTCTTTATCCCCCTCCTGGAATCCAAATCTACTATCGTGTCAGTCAGTGCTGTTTTCAGCTAGAAAACATGAATGGAATTATTTAGAAGTTGGCATTTTGAGCCAAAGATTACTATAACTTTTGCCTACTTCACTCTACTAACTCCCCTTATCACATGTCCCTAAAACTCCTTATCTAACTTTAATGGAAAGGTCCTTTTGAATTCCTCCATAACTGTTTATTACTTGAAACCCTTTGAAAGTCAGTCTATTATTCTCTAGAAACAAAGTTGTGCTGAACCCCTGGAACCCCTTTTAAAAATCAGATAACTCACATTCCTACGCAATTGCTGGAGACAAAATGAGTGCATAAGCAAAAGTGGTGAAGAGAGCAGATGGTCCACAGCTATCAAACGATATAGCATCTGAGATCTTAAGGACTTGTAATCAAACAAGCCGTCATCTATCAGGGAAGTAAATAAGCCCACATGGAAGAAGCGCACCAGTCGGTGAGATCACAAGGTGTCAATGGGATCAGCACAGGAATCAAGTGATCCAAAACAAGCAACTATATCGATGTGAAAAGGGTGTTGGAGTGAAGACCCAAGGTCCATCTGTAGATAATTAGACATCCTCCCACAGAAGCGGAATAAGGAAGGAGTGATTCGACCATGGTGCGGTACAGCACCAGAGAATCACACACCATTTCTTTAGTTCCTGAATCTTGCCAAACAACCGCCCCCCCACTTCCATGACCCAGTTCTAACTTACAAATCTGGCTAGACCTGAGAACACACATTGGTACAAATAAGAGCTCTTGACACATGGAATTCAGGAAAGAGAAACCGCTCATGAACAGTAATGGGAGTAGCGATATCATGAAGGTAGGGGCTGGTCATGGAGGGGGAAGTTTGAAAAAGGGGGAACTTATCACAAGATTGGCTATATAGCTTCATCACCCCAAAGAGGACTAGTAACAGAAATGTGGGTGAAGAGAGTCAGTGCACAGTGTGAGATAGGAAGTAGCAAGAACAAAATATAATTGATGAAGGATACGTGACAGAGGGAGGGTGGGGGAGGCAGGGGTAAAAAGAGAAGTTTATGCCAAGGGCTCAAGTAGAAAATGGACACATATTTACAAATATGCTTGATACAATTGATGTACAGAATGATGTAAGAGCTATAAGAGCTCCCAATAAAATGTTTTTAATAATAATAATAAATTAATAAAGTCAAATCTATCTCAGAGCCCTGAAGGGAACACGTCTATCACATATTTTTTGGCGCAATGATGAATAGACCCAAAGGTATGTGCTGAGCACAGGTACCAGAATCCCATTCCGTAATTAATGAAGTTGGTGGAGTTCACAACGTCAGCTCCCATCAGCCGTTCTACAGATGGTAGGTTCAGAAAAGGCACCGGAGTTGCTGAAACCATTGAGTACAAAATCTCTTTGCACGTTTGCTTTCTCCGTTCAGGCAAGATTGTGTCAGCAGAAGTCCTTGATTTTGCTGGGCCTTGGGTGCCTGGGGATGAAGGGTATGCAATGGGAGTGGGAGGAGCATTTCCCAGGTGCTGACTTTGCCTTTTGCTCTTTTTGCAAATAGACTTGCAGTCTGTCCTAAGGGAGCTGCTTTGAGGCCACGGTGCACTGGTCTTGCCAGCCATTTCAAAAATGAAAGATCCAGCTTGCTTACTGCAGCTCAAGAAAAGGATTAGCCTACCAAACGTGGGAAATCACACCTTGCCAACAACTCTGTCTAGCGCGTGGGAATTATTAGCCAAAGCCTTCCTAGCTGTTAAAATGTGCCATCTGCTGCATACATTGCCTACATATCTAAGAGACAGGGGCCTCTTCTATCCTTGGCACAGCTGTTAATAGGTAATGTTTTTAAAATGTAAAGTCATGACTCATGCAAATATAAAAAGGAGCGCATGTTAAACTTTTTGTTTAACTTATTAATGAGGAAACTGGTGAAGTGGTACAACCAGTTCAAGGAAAAATTTCAAGGGGGAAAGGATCTATGTATATATCACAAGTATGGAAATAGATGTGCATTGGAAGTAAATTTTTCTTTCAAAATAGAAATGGCATTCATTGAATCTCTACTGGACAGAACTTATATATCCGTGTATAAAAATGATTTTGCATTGCTCTTAGTTTTCTAGAGTTTAAAGAGTTTTAATATTGCGCAATGACAGCGTGAAAGAGTATGACCAGATATCCTTGGAAGCTGTTATCTAAACTATGCATGTGTTTCCATTGAAAGACCATTCCTCCCTACCCCGCACTGTGTTTGAGGAAATGACCCAGACCTTGGCATGACTAGCTATTGGGATAGAAGCCACAGGCTCCAACTTCTCCTTGATATTGGTAGGACTGAACTAGCCAACTTGCAAAACATTTCTCAAGCTTTGTTTCATGGTATCCTCACCCTGCCACTGGATTATGATTCCTGTCTCTCTTTTTGTTCTGCTAAAATAGCACTAGTTTTGCATATGACCATTTTAATATCATGGAAAGGAAGCTAAAGGGAAGTTAGTGACTTCACTTTAAAAGTCAAAAACTAAAATGTCACATTTTCCCCTTGAGGTTTCTGCTGCAGATTCCTTTTCCCTAAAGAAAGAGAATAAATAACCCAAGGTGCTGCTTTCTCCCATGAGATAAGTCCCAGTTTATCACAGAATTTTGCTATTTGTGTTTATCCTTCCTTTAAGCTTTTTCTTGTTTGTGTGACATAATCTCTATTTTTCTTCTCTGTATGTTTCATTCATTGGGAATATATGTAGGGAGGTCCAATACACACCTTCATTATGAATGAAATCCTTTAGTTTACTTTCAAAATTATTTTATCCATGTATTTATACTAAAGTACACACGGGAAGAGAGGCATGACAAATCCAAAATGGTTGATAATACCTAGTCATCAAACATGCTTTAGGGAGTGGTTTGAGGCTGATGTTGAAAGTCAGATGGGTCTTATGGAAGCAGACATTGGATGATGGTGATTGAGAGTTCTAGAAAAGAACCCCAAAGATCTAAAGTGTGACCTACCTCAACGAGGTTTGTGACCGAGGAATGTTCAATTTTCCTTTGTGAACCTCATATTGCAATGATGTAAAACAAGGTGTGAGCAAAATGATCCCTGAAGCCTCTTCCAGCTTCGATAGTTTCAGAATATTCTAGAGTGGGATATTATGCCAGTAGCGAAACACAGTGGCAATCTAAAGTTAACTCAAGGGGGCGCTAGGGAGTTATTCAATTTCCTCATTTTAACTCGTGTGACCATTCTGCTCAGAAGAGACCTCTCTCACGTTCAAGTATTCACATAGACCTTTACTTAGTAGGGTGAATGGCTATTTTTTATATTGAGTACTTACTAGTGGGGGCCGCTCTGTTGGGCACTCTATATGCATTATCTCAATTATCACACAGACCAAAGGGCTGTATATATTATATATATACATATGTATCAATTACTATAATAATACATACTATTGTTAGTTCCATTTTATAGAGACAGAAATCAGGAGCTGATATGGGAAATAGCTGACATAAATTCACATAGCTAGTAAGCATCAATGCTAGAATGCAAACTAAGTCTGTCTGGCTTCACACCCAGCACATTTTTCACCAAACTTTGCTACTTCCCCATATATTTACCAAGCCAGGTATACACAGAAACTGTGATGGGCTCAGTAAAGAACAAAGAGTTGTACGAGATTCAACTACTGCCGTTAAAGAGGATATAATGGATGTGGAAGGTTGTTTATTCATTTGGATTTGAGAGTGAGGAAGCATTCTGGAAAAGAATCTTGGAGTGAATTAAGTGCCAATAAATGGAAATTTAAAGTATAAGAAGACTAAATAACTTAGATTTAAAAGGCAAATATTAAATCTTATGTTTTTACTAATTCACTCCGATGCAAATCAGAAATTCCTGCTTTGTCATTCATTGCTGTGTTAATGCAGGCAACTTCTGCATTCTCTCTGGGCCTTCATTTCTTGAGTGATGAGGATGACTAAGTGATTTCTAGATTTCTTTTTCCCGCTTGTTGAGAATCTGTGATGATAATGGAAATGGGGGTGGAGGGTGCTCTTTTACCTATATCATTTGGAATTTTGGAATTTTGACAGAATAAAGGGGCTTCAGACAGGAATCTGATCCAATAATTGTGGGGTCAAAACCCTTTAAGCGAAATGTATATATCTAAAAAAGCAGGAGGGAACTCCTTAAACCACTTGTACAATTAAAAAACATTTGAACTTCCATTATTGCAATAAGAAAAAAACTATACTTTGCAATATATATCCAACTTTTTAATCATTTCCTTTATTGCAATAGGAAAACAGAACAACTAGACTTTGAAATGCGTGTCCAACTTTTTAAGAATAAAACACGATTGTAGCTAAGGGAACGTATGTAGGCAAATAGGAGATGCCAGAGAAATAAAGACAGATTTAGTAAGTGCATCTGGCGCTTTGGGTGAAATGAATAGCCCCGACAAAGGGTTAAAGCCAAATCAGCCTAATTGCCGAGAATTCAGATTAGGCATATTCACCAGTCATGAAGGCCCCCGCCATCCATCATCCTGTCTGGTCCCTCTTCACAGCAAATGGAGAGGGATAGTGAGGGCATGCTCAGACACAGGCTCTGGTTTCCTGAAAAAACACAACCCCTCACTCCTCCAGCATCCAGACTCCAATTTCAAAAACGAAGAAAGGAAGAAGTTTAGGCTTGCCTCTGCAGGGGCTAATATAGTAGACCAGCCATCTATTAACCAGAAATTGAACATATCTACCAAAAAGCAAGATGGTTTGTTCCTATTCAAGGCACAATGCGCTTTTCAATTAGAGGACAAGATTATCTCATCGTGCAAGCTTAGGAATTTTCAAAGCCTTGATATGGTGATAGGCCGTGAAGTAATTCAATTACGTCAAAGGTCCTTGTCCCTTTTCCTTCCTTCAGCTGTCTTCAGCACAAAACCACAGCTGATCTGCCTGTGAGCCCTGACTCTTGACATAAGGAAATTAATGTGGATATTAAAAATGATGCTCTTGTTGCTAAATGCCTTTGACTTGATTCAGACTCATGCTGACCCCATGTGTGCAGTTATAAAATAAAACAAAACAAAACAGTACTATGACTTCCTTTCAGAAGCAGAACGCCAGGCTGGTCTTTCAAGAGACTGCCAGTGTGATTCAAACTGCCATTCAAGGGTTGTAGTTGATCACTTAATCACATGTATCACCTATGGACTCTTTAAAGCTTAGCTCCCCAAGGCATTCTTTGATCTTCCTAACCAACACTTCTCTCATTTTGACCATTTGAACCTCCATATTTTTCCATTCTCACGCACTCTTTTCTTTGATTTCTCATACTCTACCAGGTCTTATTCCTCTCTCCTGTCTTTAGTGTTCTGCCTGTGTCTTACAGCTATCTGAGCTTGCTGTGACTTAACTCCGCTCACTGTGGGACAAAAAGAAAGAGGTCATTGACCCCTACCCTTTCGCCCTTTCAGGTGTGATCTTCATAAACTACCTGTAGGAGATTAAGGATGCAGGTATATACTTTAGCATTCTCTGCAGCATAAAGGACTGGAAGCTGAGCAAATAGTTAAGAAATCATTTGGGGTAAAATGCAATAAGCCAATTACTTCTAGGTTGGCATCCTTTTGTGTCTGTGTACATGCTCCAGCTCGTCCAAAGGGAGAGGCATCACTCAGGTCATGGTGGGTGGCGGTGGTAAGGAAGGCTCAGAAATCAGAGGACTGTTATGTGTTTCATCGGGGCTTTACTGCACCCTGGTTGACTCTTCCCTTCCCTGTGACCCCTCTGTGGGGGATGTTCCATTGTTTGCAGATGGGCTTTGGGTCTCTACTCTGATCCCTCTCATTTTTAGCCATATGATTTTTTGTTTGATTATTAAAGGTCTTCTGATGCCTGTTACCTGATCCCAATGGCATCTCATGATCGCACAGACTGGTGGGCTTCTTCCATGTGGACTTGTTGTTTCTCTGCTGGATGAGCACTTGTTTCACCTTAAGTCTTGAAGACCCCAAATGCTATATCTTTTAATTGCCAGGCACTATCTGTCTTTTTCTCCACATTTGCTTATGCACCCATTTTGTCTTCAGTGATTATGTCGGGAGGGTGAGCATCTCAGATTGCCAATTTGTTAGGACAATGTGTTCTTGTATTGAGGGAGTTATTTCTGTCTACTACCTCAGTGTATTGTCAAATAAATTTGTGTACCTAGGTCAATATTTCTATTTCTATGGATTAATGTAATTACATATGGACACCCCTATACTCATGCCTCTATCTATAATTTTCCTTCCTAGATCAGTCCTCTGTTTCCTTCTAACTTCCTTCTTCCCCAGAATCAGAAAATACTCAAGTTCTATAAGGCTGTTGGCCCTTCCTTTAGAGTGTACTTTCACGGGGGCCATGTCATAACATGTGTGAAATTTGTCATTACTGAGGAAATGACTCCAAATATAAATCTAAAAATGGTCAACTTTCTCAACTCAGAAAAAGATGGTCAACTTTCTCAACTCAGAAAACCATACTCCTAGACAGATCTCATCCCACATGCCAGTTCTTACTGAGGAACATTTCAGCCACACCCAGTTGTACAAGTTGTGAACAAAATCCAGTTTCTCTCTCTTGCTGCCTAGAGAAAAGCAGTTTGGCACAGAATTTTATCTTAGTGTTCAAGTGTGAAGGTACACCATCAACACCTTCATTAATCTCATTCTCCTCCCAATTAGGGAACTTCTTCCCTCATTCCTCCAGGGGAAAAGAAAAATGCAGGCTTACAAACCAAGCATGAAGCTAGATTAAGTGGATTTAGCCTAAAGATACTGTTTATCCACCCCTACTTCCACTATTTCCTTTCTTCTAAAAGGTTTTTTTTTAGCTTTTATATTGGTAACTAGAACAAAAGGCCTTGTAGACAAGGGGACAACTAAGGATGAAGTCAATTGGGTCTATATACATCATGTTATGTACCTCACAGAGAGTGAACACATTCATAAATTCTTAAGTCCTACTCAGAATGTTTTTCATAATTACTCAAGGGACATGTGATAAATTTGACATAACTACAGTTAGCATCTTGGCTAAGCTTGTCTAATTGCATACTTATTTCTACCTTGTTTATTGATCTTCAGAGAATATGAGTACAGGAACATTGGGCTATCTTCATTCTTTAAATTTCAAAATACATGATCAAAACTAAGAATTTCATAGTCAAATCAGTTTGCTATGGTGACCAACATTGGTAGGAAGGGCAGGAAACCTATGTGATGCAGATTCAAAAGTCCTGGGAAACATTCTTATCCCCTCACATGTTCTACCACTGCTTCCTGCTATAGGCTAGTATTTTAAATCCGGTCATCAAAGTGTCACAATATATACTTAACATTCTATTCTTGTTAAAAGTAATATATGCCTAGAGCATGAGAGAGAGAGTGTGATCCCTAAACTGTTCTTAGAGATTTATTCATAAGAGTGAATGAAAGAATGAGAATTGATTTTGCATTTGAGTCTAGGGGGAAAATGCTTGTTGCCCACGATCTGAAAGAGGCTATGGAAGGAGTCACATCGATGGATCAGGGAGCAAAGTACATGGACACATGATGGATGGCTTAACTTCATGATTATGCCTGGATTGTATTCTAATAATGATCACAATGGTGTTAGTTTTTGTTTGTTGCATTTCATTCATATCATTCATCTTTGAGTATACGTTCTGACTGCTCAGGGAAGAGACTGCAAAGGTAAATTGTAGAAAGTAGGGTGTCCTCTGTTTCTATTCTATATTTTGCAGTGCATAAGGGACTATACACAGAAGTGAATCAATGAATGATATTGGCTGGCTTTCCTAGTTCAGTTTTCCCTTTTCAAAATTTTTTTTCCATTAACTCATTTACCTCCATTCAACATTGTCCCTAAATAAGCAAACTGACATGATGAACCAACCATGAAAATGAAACCCAGAATTTATTTAAAACCATAGGGTATTACAATACAGCATCTTACAGTCTTACACTAGTCACTACTTTCAATGCAATGGAACCAAAGGGGAGGGGGGAGAACAAATAAAAATACCAAAATAAGTCAACACGAGATAGGATTAAATATAACAAAGACATAGAATCTCTACACAGTAAGATAAGCCAAGCATGGCTTTTGTCTTTATTTTTTAGTAGTGTGAGAGGGTTCAGAGACAGATGTCAATCATGTATATAAATAGATATAATAAAACATAAAGTTAGAGACATCAAAAAATTTCAGACCCTAATTGCTTTGGAGTTCTACATAATGAAGATATATAGTAGTAATCATAATAACAACCACAATAATAATATCTAGCATCTATTGAGATTTATTATATACTGGATATTTTAAAGGAATTCTTCGATTTAACCCTCAGAATCACTTGTGAAGTTATTGCTGTTGTTAATTGCCAACAAGTCACCCTGCTAACTCATGGTGATCCTACTTTTCACAACAAAACAAAGCACTATCTAGTCCAGTGCCATCCCCATGATCAATTTCAGATCAGAACATTGTGAGTCATAGAATTTTCTTCCTCTGAATTTGGGCAGTATATTACTAAGCATTTTTCCCTACTCTGTCTTTGAGGTTGTTGTTATTTAATGCCACTAAATCAGCTACGACTCATAGTGACCCTGTATAAAACCAAAAGAAACACTCCCTGATCCTACACCATCTCCACAATTGTTATGTTTGAACCCATTGATGGAGCCATTGTGTCAGTCCATCCTGTTGAGGCCCTTCCTCTTTTTCTCTGTCCCTCTATTTTGCCAAGCATGATGTCCTTCTCCAGAGACTGGTCTCTCCTGATGACATATGCAAATTATGTGAGAAGTCTCACTATCTTTGCTTAAGAAGTATTTTGGCTGTGCTTCTTGAAAGAGAGATTTCTTTGTCTGGCACTCCATGGTATTTTCAATATTCCTCACTAATATCATAATGCAAATACATCAATTCTTCTCTGTTGTTCTGTGTTCATTTTCCAGCTTTCTCATGTGCATGAAGATATTAAAAGTGTCCTGCAAGCTTAGTACTATTATTTTCCTCATTTTAGAAAAGACAAAATTGAAGTTTAGCGAAGTTAAGAAACCTTTTTGAATTCTCATATCTTTTTAAGAGACTGTCTTAAAAATCTCTTTAACTCTAACACCCATATTCTTAATATGTACAGTCTATTGCCCTTGGATTTATTGACCAGGAGGTCACCTTAGAGAGAGAGGTTTTAGGAGAATAACAAGGGTAGGCGTCAGATAGCAAAGACTGATTGGAACCAAGAGGTCAGATGTGAGAATGAGTGTGGAATGAGTGGGTGGTGAAAGGTTAAAGGTGTCAACTTATTTTCTCTACAGTTTAGAAAAGTTGACAAAGAAAGGTAAATAGTGGGGGTGGGTATCTTGATAGTATACAAAAGTCAAGGGAAGTATGTTATGGTAAAGAGAATTGAGCTTATTGCTTTTTGAAGAGCAGCCAACCAGTGAGCAGAAAGGGAAAGGGCATAATTTATGGAACAAGAATGTGGTGGAGAGGGGTGGGGAAGATTATGAGAACAAAGGGAATGGTTTAACTTAGCAAAGAGAATGACATTTATTAGATAACCCATTTTCCTAACTTGTTCTTTCACCCCATCAAAATGTGACTTCTCAATTAGTGCCTCACATGGGTAAGTATACTCATTGGAATGTATGATATAAACTATTAATAGGGATATGATAAAATATGGAATGAATACAAAACATTAAAAAATTAATTTGGAATTATAGTGAATAAATGAGAGATGTCTGGGTAGACTAGAGAAACAAATTCATAGACACACATATGGATATAAGGGTAAGGTATATATACAAGAGGAATGGGACATTGAGAAACATCCCAACCCAGTCCAGTTCAATGTCATAGGTCTTATATTAGCCCATATGCCCAATACCAGTCTATAAAGTCTCTTCCAACTCACGAAGTCACAGGTCAGTGGGTGCAGAGTCCTGGTGCTGGCAGGGATCTACTCATGGCTCTTCGCTTCCAGGGATCACGGTCCAGCAACAGCATCCAGTGATGGTAGAAGCAACTCAGCACTGGCAGGGATCTCCACGTGACTTCTCCAGCTTCAGAAGTCTGGTTCCATCAGGGTAAAGCCATGGTGGCTTCGCCTACGGCTCCTTCAGCTCCTCAGATGCTGTCATCTTGTCTTGCCCATAGTTTTTGTCATCTCGGAGACTGACTCCCAGCAATTGGAGGGATCACCTCTCATCTTCATGAGGGAAATACCGTGAGATTTCCCAGAAGTGCCAGGAGAAAGCCATTCCCACACAGAGGCCCCGCTGGCTATTCAATGGCTATCTCCAGATTAAGAGGCCAGGCTCCACCCCTATATCTCAATCATGAAATTGACATAAGCACTTGACCGCCACAATGCTGGTGTCTTAAAAAACTACACCATATACTCTATCTCTCCGATAGCTGAATTCTTCAGAGAAATGTGGGAAACAAAGAAGAAATATATGCCTTCTTCCCCAAAAGTCCTCGAAAACAGACCATGTTTATTTGAACCATTCATTGAACCAACATTCATTGACAGTCTGCTCTGAGCCAGATTCTGTGCCAGGCATTGGGAGTCCAAAGATAAAAGAATTCACCGTCTCAAAGAGCTCCCTGCCTGAGGGGAGAGGCAGATAAATCGGCACAGGAGAGTTCAGCATGATGGAAACAGTGATATAGGTAATGTTTCAAATGCTGTAGCACAGGCCAAGGAAGGGGATGGGGCTCAAAGAAGGCTTCCTAAAGTGGGTGATATTTGAGCTGCATTTTGACCTTGGACTGTTTCTCTTCTGGGGCCCAGCACTTGGGGCCAGGCATTCCCCTCCGGTGTCATGTTACAGGCAACAGCTGCAATGTACCACCCTGGCTTCATCCCCAAAATCTGACATCAAGGTCACTGAGCTAAAAGGCTAAGGGGTTATAGTATAGAAAGGCTCCAAATATATAACCTTTAGGTTACTTAGTGTTAGGAGAAGATAAGTACTAGAGGATCCAAATTAGAACCTACATGGATAACCTTTCTTTTTCTCGAGTTGAGCAGTGAGAGAGTGAAAAGAGAAAGAGATCAGGGCTATAGGAAGAAGAAAAGGAAGAACATCTACCTCTCTATTAGATCTTCCTGCCTGCTGGGCTGAAACCCTTCTCTGCATACACATCACTGCCCTTGTTTCACACCTTTGTCTTCCAGCATTTTCTACATCAAAACAGTGATTATATTCACCTCAGTGCAAAGGCCGCTAGAAATGAAAAGCAACCTCAACTACAACAAAGGTCTATTTCTCCTTTTCTAGAAACTGGAAGCAGAATTTTTTTAAGTCAATTTCCATTTTATCTGAACCACTTGGCCCATCTGAAGTAGTCACTCTAGGAAATTCAAAGATAAATTTAAATTTTATAAAGTGGAAATTTTGAAGTGTCTCCCTGAATCTAATCAGACATACTCTGTTGCATCTTTCTGCCCTGGCCTGATTCTGACCCTCAAAAGAAATTCTAAATGTCAATGATCAGTTCTTAGAATTTGTTGTAGGGCAGAAAAGAGACTTCAAATTCAAATATACTTTATCCTGACATGCTTATTATGTCTTACAGAGGACAAAGACAAACCATCCAAATCAGGGAGACCATTGGCCTAAAGCCATAAAAATGCCCAAGGATTGAAAAGCAGTCACTTCAATAGGATATGGGGAACAAAGGGAACCATTAAAAAATGACATCAAACTGACATCACAGTTACAGGTGGGACCACAAAAGCAGGAAAGAGATCACGATTGGGATATTTACATAATTGCAGATAGACAAGCTTGCAAAGTTGGTTCAGGACCCTCAGAAGTAGGCAATCTGGGTCTGACTCATGACTATGTGGACACTAGTCCCAACCCCACATTCAATCTAGGACACAGACAAGCAAGTCTCTGAAGGCTAGGCTGCTCCTTCCTGGGCTGGATAGGGTGTGGTTGCAGTATTTTAAAATCCCCTCTGTCTGAAGGCAAAGCTTTTCACATTGCTAGTTGATGTTCAGAAATAATTCGATGGAGGCTGAATCTATGGGGAAATCCATAAATAGATTTAAGGTTCTCACTGTAAACCATAGGCATCTGAAACCTAGTGTTCAGAATTTAAGCTTTGAACCATATTATATTATTTCATGTGCATACTCTTCTATCTCCATTCCTTTTTGGACTTGGGCCCATGACTGAAAGATTCACCTTCAACAATTTTCTTTATAAATTCACATTTGTCTTTTCTTATGCAGATAATGTGTCAGTTTATGATTTTTTTTCCAATTATACCCTATGGACCCTTAGTATTTTCAATATGCTAATTTATCTATTTATTTACAAATTTAGTATCACATGCTTAGGCTAATATCTGACTGCAAGAGGGCACTGTTGAAAAAATAAACAAAAAGACATAGAACATGCATAATACCCACTGTCATTGAGTCAACCATGGCCCATAGCTACACAGTAGGGCAGGGTAGAACTGCCCCAGTGGGTTTGCAAGACTCTAACTGCTCATGGTAGTAGACATCCCCAGTATTCTCCTGAGAAGCAGCTGGAGGTTTCGATCTGCTGCCCTCGTACTGAACTTGCGGTTCACAGCCCAGTGCATAAATACTGCATTATCAGTGTTCCCTTGTGTAATGCAGTAACCTTAAATTTAAGAAGAGATGAAGACTGAACATAAGCTATTTGGTTTGGCAGTGCTGAAAGACAGTATGGGCCCTGTGCTTCTGGAAAATCTTAAAGGCTCTGGTTTTCATTTTTCTTCCTTTTAAAAAACGTTATTCTTCCTAACTGTGGGTGGGAGGAGCTATCTATAAAAGACATGTCTACAAAGACAATTTAATGGGGCTGAGGCCGATGAGACAGCCATGTATCCTGGATGGCTTACCAGGTTGAACAGGGAAGAAGGATATCATTCAACCTCTAAAAGGCAAATATTCTCCTCAGGTGGACTACAGAGACACATTCACCCTGAAACACTGAACATTTTCTCTTGTACCTGGGAAGGTATCCTCCTTTGGAGGCCCCTTTAATGGTGTGGAAGAAGTATAATTCTAATCAATAAACAAGTTTTTGAAATAAACTACCACCTCAAATATGCCTCTTCAAAGGAAAAGGGAGTGGGGAGCAATACAATTCTAAGTAAATAAAACTGTTGGAGAAAGTTGAATTGCAATTGTATTAAACCTTATTTTTAAAATTAAAGATTTTAGCTTTAGTACCAGCAATTTTGTATACTTCTTATATCATATCAGGGGTAAGGTAGATTTTATTTTGGAAAAAAAGAACATTTTATTTATATAGTGAGATTCTTCTGACCTGGCTTGGGATTTTAGGTACCTGCGTTACATTTTTCTGTTCTTCTTTGTCCAGAAGCATTCAATAGTGACGTCTGATGGTGGGAAAAAATAGAAAAGAAAAGAACATTAATGAACAAATGAACATTTTATTCCTAAACCTGAACCAGCACATGCAATTTTTATTAGTTTACCAAATAGATACTTAAATGGAAATATAAGTTCCATTTGGAGAGCCTTATTTTCCTTTTTCCTGTTAAAGTTTTCCAGTTAGTATTAAGTAGTATCCAGTTTAGTATTACATACTTGTATGCAGTAGGAATTTTGTTAGTTTTGTGCTTTAAGAGAAAAATCAGTATATATTTTGAACTTAAAATCACTTTAGATGTCTCCATCCCATGTTTTTACACATTTTATGTGTTTACAATTTCTCAAATACTTATTTTGGCATTGATCTCAGATCATGGATTTTTAATCCTCATTTAATAGTCATTAGGTACTCACTGGGTTGCATAGGACACAATCTACCAGAATATTCCACTGGGCATTTTTCATTCAAGCCCAAGTTTAATCTTTGCTCTTGTGAAATTAGCCATGTAAGATGAGAAGATTCGTGCAGACTCCCGAATGTCACTATTAAGAAGATACTGAAAATACACATTACAAAAAGGGCAAACAACAGAACATCTCTAACACATCTGAAAGCAAAACAGCTTTGTGCTTGGAATTACAGATAACATCTTGTAGAAATGGAGAGTCTAAAAATGGAGTTCTCATAGAAAAATGGAATTATTTTTTCTCATACAAACTTAAAATGTAATATTTTCATTTATCTTCACACCAGTAATCATCCCTGACCATCACTTTTTGGTAAAATAGCTATCCATTTCCAGCTCTATTTTTCTAAAAACTAAAATCCCCTATCATCAACCTCCTCTTACTCTCCTTCACCCAATAAGATGAGAAATGGAAAAAAAGAGAAAAAAAAACACAAACCCAGACTCACATCTACAAAAGTGCAGGCTGTGTGGCATATTGTTCATCCAGGGCCTTCTGAGGGATCCTGGTTTTCTCATTGCAGCCAGTAAGGTCATGGCAGGCTAGAAGTCTGTCCTCTACCAATGTTTATATCTGCTAAAAGCTTCCACAAGACTTTGTGAAGAGCCACAACTGTATTTGTCTGTCTGTATGCATCACAGTTTAAATCCTACTGAAGACTAGAATAATTATTTAAAGTCCATGGCGTATGTATATAGGAGGAGCCTTTAGTAGTTATTACTACTGATATAATTCATGTCTTAATTCATTCAAAGGGAGCCCTTCATAGTGCAGTGGTAAAGTTCTTGCTTTCAGTTGAAAGATGAGGGTTCCATTCCCAGCCAACACATCCTGTGTACAGAGAGTTTCCACCGTCACCCACCTGTCTGCGGAGGCTTGTACGTTGCTGTCATGTTCAACAGATTTCAAGGGAGCTTCCAGGCTAAGATAGACTGAGAAGAAAGGTCTGATCATCTACTTCTAAAAACCATGTGGAATTCACTCTCTCCTAACGAACCAAGGGGATAGTGAATTACTATATATTCCATTCCATCATTTCTAAGGTTTCCCTGAGTCTAGGTCAATTAAATGGTAGCTGAAGCCATCAATGACAATTCATTCTGGTCTATGTTCAGGATTTGAATTAGAGCCAAGAACTCACTTAAAAATAAATGTAAAGAGAACTTTCAGTGGCCTGACGACTTAAGAATGTCTAGCATCAGCATGGACAAGTCAGAGACTTATTTCCTGACATCTCACCCAGGATCTTCTCTCCCTCCCTCCTTCCTGCTCAGTATTGACTAGGACAAGAATTCTCTTGCTATCTCAGTGTATTATATCTTATGCAATATTGCTACAACAGGCTGAAAATATACAGACCCATTGAGGCTTAGTTTCAAGAGAATGAGAGAGGCCACACTTCGGTGTTTAGATATTAAACTCTGATCATATTTGCTTTTACTGTGCAGCATAGATATGACCCACAAGACTGGGGTTGACAAGTAAGCTATTTGCCTAAAAGCTCCCAACTGTTTTTCAGGTTTGAAAAACCAATGTCAGGATTTGTCATGGAGCTACACAAAGATTTTACAGTAAAAAAAAATAGATTAAGATAGGCAAACTGAGTTGACCGCGTGCGCGCATGTGTGTGTGTGTGTGTGTGTGTGTGTGTGTGTTCTCCTCCCTTATGCTTAGGCTCTTGTGTTTCCCAAGAAACTGTTAATAGCTAGAACTGATTGACATATGCAACAATGACACTGCAAGCATTATGGGATCCCTAAATGAGGAGCTATTTATAAAGGGAATGATGGCTGAGTAAATACAATATTTAAAAAAGATGATAGGTCCATTAAACGAAGCACAAAGTAGGTAGCTTAGTTACTAAATACTTAAGATCAGAGGATTGTTAGCTAGCCTCTTAGGTTCTGCATTTTATTCAGTCTATACAGATTTGAGGTCATTGAGGACAATAGAGTTTCTTAAATTCATATGTCAACCTACAAAAATCCTTAAATTGAATATGAGAGCCTTTTATCCTAATTAGAAAAGGAGATCTAATAATTTATTTTCAAGTGGAATCCTTGAGTTGTTTGTTCATTTGCTCATTCATTCAGTTAGCAAACATCTATGAAGCACAAACTCTACTAGGAGCACGATACAGATATCAACAAGCTATAGCCTCTGTCTTTGAAGAGTTTACCATCTAGTAGAGACCAGAAAAAAATACTAGACAATCTTGATACAATGGCAAGAGCAATAACAGAGCTACACATAATATACTATGTAAACATGTTGTTAAACTCTGCCATTAAGTCAGTTACATGCCATTGAGTCAGTTCTGATCCATAGCAACTCTATGATCAAGAGGACGAAACACTTCCTGGTTCTGTGCTGTCGTCACCACTGTGCCCATGCTTGAGTTCATTGTTGCCACCACTGTGTCACCCATCTCATTGTAGGCCTTCCTCTTTTTGGTGGACCACTTCTTTACTATGAATGATGCCCTTCTCTAGGGATCTATCTTTTCTGGACAACATACCTGAAGTATGTAAGATAATGTATCACTGTCCTTGCTTCTAAGGAGCAGTTTGTACAAATTGTTTGCCCTTTTGACACTCCATGGAAATTTCAGCACTCTTTGCCAGCAAAACAATTCAAATGCACCAATTCTTCAATCTTTTTGAGAACATAATAGAAGTTTATTTTACAGTTTGGGAGGAAGGATAGTAAAGGGAGAGATATAGGTTTTCTTGAGGAAGTAATGTCTAAGCTAAGTCCCAAAGAGTAAGAAATTAGCTCAACATGGGTAGTAGATGGAGGATTTTGTAAGTTCAAAGTCACATGAATGTGAAACAGCATTGGAAGCCTGGGTAAAGTAATTTGGTGTCAGTGAAAGTCAAGGCAACATATAATAAAGTGATGAAAGACAAGAGTAGAAAGGTAGGTAGATAGCAAATCATGATTTTTAAGCCATGTTGTGGGGGTTGGGGTTTTGTTCTATAGGTAACTGAAAGCTAATGCTGACATGCAAAGGTGTGACACGATGAGAATTACATTGCAATTATCCAAAGAGAATAAATGAGGCAAACTTGAACTAAGTCAATAGCAGAAAGAATGGTCAGAGGGGTAACCTATATCTGAATTGTTTGGTTTTGTTTAGACTCTATGAAGGAGCTTCAAAAAGTTTATGGATAAATTAAATTAAAAGATAAAGGGATTTTTCACTAACTTAAAAAATCATTTACTGGAGTTTCTTATAGCTCTTATCACAGTCCATACATACAGTACATCCGTTGTATCGAGCTCCTTATTTTCCCCCTCCATTCCTAATCTACCCTCCCTACCTCAGGAACCCTTCATAATTTACATATTTTTTCATGTCTTAAACTGACTGCTGTCTCCCTTCTCCCACATTTTTGTTGTTTGTGCCCCTGGGGAGGGAGTGGGTTGTATGGTGATCATTGTTTCACTAACTTTTTGAAGCTTCCTATGTTAAGATGAATTGTCTGGAAGTATATATACATATATATACACACACACACATATATAAACTTCATGTTAAGAAGGCATACCAGCACAGCCCAACTCAAACCCATGGGTCAGATTCTATTCCAAGCCCTCCTTAGTCTCATATAGTCCAAGGTCAATGATTCAGAAAGGAGAACTAGGATGCAAGGCGCTCACAGCTTGGTGGGTGCATGGAACCATGCTCAGTGGAAACATGGCAGGGTGTAGACAGATCAGAGTTTATCTCCCTGGATCAGCAGCCCATATGGGACCACTCCTGGAGGCACACAAAGGGTTTCAGCAAGGAGGAAGGTGCAGGGCAAAAGAGAGGGGCGGGGGGTCTGCAGTGTCTCTCTTATAAAAAGACCAGACCTCCAAAGGAGGATCATCAGGCTGTGATCTGATTGACAGTTTGGACTCCACTCCTACACTTCACACAGCTTCAAGTTGATGTAAAATCTACTGCAACACCCCACCTATTGCGGTTCGATGAGGATGTGGGCCGATGAAGAAAAGGAAAGAAACTAGAAGACTTTTGTGTTTCTGGTTTGAATTACAAGGTAATTTGATGGCGGTCCGATCAATAAAGATGGAGAATTCAAAAGGAAGATATTTGTAGATACTAGTAATACTTTATATTTGGGTTATGTTTCATTTTGAGTAGTTTAGGTGCTTCATCCAAATGTGGATTTCTACTATATAATTCAATCCTTGGAGCTGCCACCAAAGACAAAGGGCATAAACCTTATATTTGGTTATGTGCCTAAAATGACGATTTATAAAGCTGTGCCTCAACTTTCACTTACTATAACTTTATGTGTATTGTCCCCTGAAGTGGACTGATCAACCACATCAAGATAAATATTGGAGGGGTGGGGATGAAGTTCTGAACATTTTTATTCTACTTGGATCAACAAGCAATGTCCATGGAAGCTGAAGTCAAGAAAATACATAGTGTGATGTACAAATTTTCTGCAAAAGTTTTAAAAAGTTTTTGAAGCTCAAAATGTGCCTTATTTAAGCTCTGGTAGGCCTGGTGGTATAGTGGGTTATTTTTTGGGTTCCTTACTCAGCAGTTCTAAACTACCAACTGCTTCTCAGGAAAATGATGAGGTTGTCTACTCCCATAAAAAGTTACAGTCTGAATGTAGTGAAGAAAGCTGATGGTGCACAGCTATCAAAAGATATAGCATCTGGGGTCCTAAATCCTTGAAGGTAAACAAGCAGCCATCTAGCTGAGAAGCAACAAAGTCAACATGGAGGAAGCACACCAGCCTGTGTGATTATTAGGTGTCAAAAGGATCAGGTATCAGACATGAAAGAACTAAAAAGTATATCATTGCAAATGAGGGGGATTTCACATTGGGGACCCAAAGCTCATGTGTAGGTAATGGGGCATCCTCTTACAGAAGGGTTGTGTGGAGGAGATGATCCAGTCAGGGTGCAGTGTAGCAACTTTCCTCTAGTTCTTCAAAGTTTCCCTCTTCCACTATCATGATCTCAATTCTACCTTACAAATCCGGCTAGACTAAAGGATGTACAGATAGAAACCAAAAACATAGAGAATCCAGGACAGATGATTCCTTGCGAGTGGAAATACTGGTACAGTGGAGGGACTGTAAAGGGGGAAGCTATTATAAGGATCTACATTTGACCTCTTCCCTGGGATATAGACAGCAGGGAAGTGGGTGAAGGAAGACAGCAGCCAGTTCAATATATGACAGAATAAAAATGATTTATAAATTATCAAGGGTTCATGAGGGAAGGGGAGCAGGGAGGGAGAGGGTAAATGAGGAGGTGATACCAAGGGATTAATTAGAAAGCAAATGTTTTGAAAATGATGAGGGCAGCAAAGGTACATATGTGCTAGACACAATGGATGGATGGATTGTGATAAGAGTTGTATGAACCCCCAATAAAATGATTATAAAAAAACAACTAAAGTCTCAGAAACCAAAGGCACATTCTAATCTCCCCTAATAGGCTCATATTAAGAAAGAAACTCAAGGCTAGTGAAGTTATCTACACTATAAGACCCTGGTTGGTGCTATAAGGTAAACCATTGGACTGCTAACCATCAAGGTCAGTAGTTCAAACCCACCAGTTTCTTGTCCGAAGATTGAAGATATCTGCTCTGGGAAAGATTTACATTCTGCCCAACCCTATTTGTTGGGAGAGATCAGTCCCTACATCAGGACATCATGGTTAATAAAGTACAGGGATGTTGAAAAGGGGGCAGACCCTCTATAAGATTGACTGACATAGGAGATGCAACAATAGACTTCTAATGATTGTGAGGATGGTGCGGGACCATTGGTGTTTCATTCTGTTGTACATAGTGTTGCTATGAGTCAGAACTAACTTGATGACATCTGACAATACCAACACGAGCTAGAATTAATTCAGTCATCAACAACAACAAATTCACTGCCATCGAAGCGATTCTGACTCATAATGACCCTGTAGGACAGAATAGAGCTACCCTGTGAATTGCCAAGACTCTATTTGGCAATTTGTTATTGTTGATACCTAAACTATGGCCTTTTCTGATGTCTCAGTGTGTGTAAGCAGAACAGCAAAGAATTGATTAATTTAAATTATCGTGTTAGTAAAGAGTAGGGAATATACTCAGAAATGCCAGAAGAACAAATAAATAAATCCTAGAAGAAATAACCAGAGTGGAGGTTGGCTAGATTCAGCATGCTTACTTCAGACATGTCATCAAGAAAAGACCAAGTACCAGCAATGAACACCAGAGTCAGTAAGGTAAAAATGAGAGGAGAACTCAATGAGATGAACTGACACAATAGCCAACCTGTGCTCTCAAACATAGCAACAATGATGGACATAGTTCATAGTCAGGCAGTACTTGGCTTCCTGATACAAACAAGAGGTTGCTGGGAGTCTACGCAACTACTGCCAGCTCCCTGGCCTGATTTCAAGGTCCAGGTGTCCTCATTCCTTGGAGACCCCAAGTAAATAATGAGAACAGAATGGTTTGCCTAATCCCTCCACCTAAAGAATCTCCAATACTTTAGACAGATTCTTCTACCTGACCTCCGCCGCCACCAAGTTCTTATTCTTCATCACATCCCCTCCAAGCTCTCCTAGGTGGCTACCTAATCTGAAGAAAACTAACTTGTGCTTAGGTGCTAGCTGAAATATCCAAACATTATGTGCTATATTTCCCTAGTAATATACCTGGTTTCAAACAGAAATAGTGTAGAATTTACAGATGGAATGGTCGAAGAGTGGAAAAGGCATTTGAGGTCAGTTGAGTACATTGAATATTACTTAAGTATTTTAAACATCTGAAACAATTAAATGCCATTAATAGTACAGCCTTTGTCTTCATTAAAAACTCAATTTTGGGACTTTTCATTCACAGTCTATGTGAATTACCTGTAAATAGTTTCAAAACGCCCTCCTTGCTCCACAACACACAGCTGATGTCCAACCCTTGTTTTCTCTTATTTTGCTTTTTAATTTATTACTTTTGTTTTCCAACAATAAAGCTGCCTCCCTGACAATCAGCCTTTAGGACAACCACAAAGAGTCATTTCTACCTCACTCACTTGTGACTTCCTGTTAAGCAATTAATTACCCCTGGGAGATAAGACATAGAATTGACCTCAAAAAGTCATTTACGATGCAACTAATGGTACAGAAAATTTTGTGGAAAACTACTTGGCTATGTAAACTCTCTGTTAAACACAACAAAATGTTTAAATGAATAGTTAAATAAAAATGCTGACAGCCATCTGAAAGATTTCTAAGTAAATATATAAATCTGGATACTGTATATGCTTGAGTATAAACGGATCCAAGTATCAGCCAAGGTATCTAATTTTACCACACAAGTCACCTCAAAAATGTGCTGAAAAACTCAACTTATACCTAAGTATATATTGTAGCTATGAATAACAAAACTCAATGTCATATTTACAGAGAAGAAATAAAAAACAAAATTGTTTAATCCATTCCCTTCATTTTTAGATTAGAAAACTAAAACATGAGGGGACAGGACTATTAGGCTGACTATGGTTGTAGCTCAGGTACCTTGCTACCTAAGCTAACTTTCTTTCTGCTGTGTCACAATTAAAAGGAGCCCTGGTCATATGGTGGGTTGAGCATTGGACTGCTAATCTAAAGGCTGGCTGTTTCTACCCACCAGCCTGCTGCAGCGGAAAAAGATGAGGCAGCATGCTTCTTAAACATTTACAGCCTAGGAAGCCCTCGAGAGCAGTTCTATCCTGTCATAAAGGATAACTTTGAGTTAGAATTTACTTGACGGCAGGTAATGAGTAGTCAGTATACCACTTTGTGTATGCTGCTGCCTTCATTCATTGTGTTGTAGACACAATCTCCTTTCATAGGCTAGAATTAATTGCCTCTTTTGACAAAGCTCTGTCCTCCATAATTTACCAGAGGGCTCCATCCCAGGAAAAGGACACTATCCTTGGTAAAATGGAGACTCAGCAAAAAAAGAAAAAAGAGAGAGATGAGCCTCCAAGAGATGAATGGGCACAGTGACTGCAACATGATCTCCAATATGCCAACAATCAGTAGGATGGTGCAGAACTGGGTAGTGATACATTCTGGGGTGCCGAGGGTCACCACACGTCAAAGCTGACTCAACAGTACCTTACAATAACAGCAACCTTTTTCATGGCGAAATATTTGTGTTTGGCAGATGCCCAATCTCTTATCTTGGCAAAGATGCCAGGAAAATTGGCACAGCCAGTATGGGCCTTTCAGGGGTGGGGTAGGTAGCAAAGCTCTTCCAGTAGGTGTTTATGATGCTGAAAGTGTATATAAAGTTGAAAGCTGAAAATAATAGGTGGGGAGATGAGGAAAATAAACCAGGAAAACAAGTCTGAATAGATTGTGAAAGCAAGCAGGGCCTAGGGAAAGCATTAGCAGCCAGTACAGAGCCACTAGGGTCTCAGAGTGAGGTCAAAGGAGACATGTGTGACATAGGCAGGTAGAAGAGCAGGAGGACAAAGGCCTGATACAAGAAACTGTTGCCTACACTTGAGTTTCTGTAGTGCCTTTGAGCATGCTACAGAAATGGACTGAATCCATTTAAAGGACCGGGCACAGGAACAGAGAGGCAACACCAGAGGCTTTTAGAAAGCATATCAATATGTTCTCTCCTTTGGTCTTGCTTCTGGCTCTTTGCTTCTTTGCAAGAACCTTGGGGTCAAGTTGATGATGCCAGAATTTTACCTACTCGGTCTAGAAAATGTTTAGCAGCTGCACAAATTTATATAGTGTCAGCGGCTGGACAAGCTCCTTGTTGGCACTGTCCATCTGCCATCTTTCATGCCCAGTCAGTCTTTGGCATATTGGCTCAAACTACTCAAGCAAGTGCCATTTGTGCTGGTGATTTGATCCCACCAAGTGGTAACACTTTCTGATAATGACCCATCTGGCTCATATTGACAATGTTGTCTTATGGTGCAATGATGTGTATTCAAACAAGCGTTCCCATCAAATCTCTTGATTCAGACATATATTCCCAACCCTGCCTTCTGAGTTTTCAGCACTTCTTTTCAAGCATCCCTGAAAAAACTTTCATATCCATTTGTTTGCATAAGATGATGTCAAATTTCTGTCCTAACCATTTAATTACCATGTATTCTCATCCTATTTGGATTTTATGCCTCCAGGTTGCCATAGCCTCAATGAGCATCACTGGATATACCTTGTCCAGAGTCCGAACTAATATACATCACTTCGTCCAATACACATTGGTAATTGTCTAAAGTCCCTGATTGCTTTTGCAATCCTCAAGGGAGGGGCTAAGTCTACCTTTCTCAGTAAGATGATAAGAATATATGTCTAATCTTAACTATGGACTCGATGTGAAATGTAAAGTTCTCTAAAAATAATATCAATGAGACATATTAGTAAGCTTGAGAGGTGACAAAGTAAAATAGTGTAAAATGTAATCGCATCTAACAAAATGGGGTTTGCATTTGAGTTCTATTATTTAGTAGCTGCTTTTTTTAAAAAATCATTTTCTTGGGGGCTCATACCACTCTTATCATAACCCATACATGCATCGACTGTGTCTAGCACATTTGTACATTTGTTGCCATCATCATTCTCAAAACATTTGCTTTCTATTTAAGCCATTGGTATCAGCTCCTCATTTTTCCCTCCCTCCTTGCTTCCCCCTCCCTCATGAACACTTGATAATTTATAAATCATTATTTTTGCCATATTGTACACTGTAGAACGTCTCCCTTCACCCATTTTTTCTGCTGTCCATCCCCCAGAGAAGAGCTTATATGTTGATCCTCATAATCCGTTCCCCCTTTCTACCTCACCTTTCCTCCACCCTCCTCGTATTGTCACTCTCACCACTGATCCTGAAGGGATCATCTTTCCTGGATTCCCTGTATTTCCAGTTTCTATCTGTACCATTTTACTTCCTCTTTTCTAGGCGGACTTTAAAGTTAGAATTGGGATCATGATAGCGTGTGCAGTGGGGGTGGGGAGGAAGCATTTAAGAACTAGAGGAAAGTTGTAAGTTTCATCATTGCTGCACTGCACCCTGACTGGCTTGTCTCCTCCCTGCAACCCTTCTGCAAGAGAATGTCTAGTTGTCTGCAGTTTGGTTGGGTTCCCAATCTGCACTCCCCCTCATTCACAATGATGTGATTTTTGTTCCTTGATTCCTGATACCTGATCACTTTGACACATCGTGATCACATAGGCTGGTGAGCTTCTTCCATGTGGGCTTTGTTGCTTCTCAGCTACATGGCTGCTTGTTTATCTTCAAGCCTTTAACACCCCAGATGTTATATCTTTTGATAACCAGGCACCATCAACTTTCTACACCACATTTTATTATACATCCATCTGTCTTCAGAGATTGTATCAGGAAGGTAAGCACAGAATGATAAGATTTTTTGTTTTTTGATGCCTGATAAAGGGGTTCTTTGATCCCCTTAGCACCACATGATCACACAGGCTGGTGTGCTTCTTCCAAGTTACTTTCTATTATCTGAGCTAAATGTCCGTAGCTGTGATTTTTGTTCAAGGTACTCAATATTTGAGTCTTACCAGTCTCATCTGAAAATGGGGCATAATCATATCTGTGTTAGAAGTTCTCAAAACAATCTTTTGATATAACTTATGGAAAGAGCTTATCACTGTGTTTGATATATAATGTCTATTAGATAAGTTGGCTGTTATTATTATAGGAATACTAGTGGCATAGTGGTTATGCATTGGGCTGCTAACTGCAAGGTCAACAATTTAAAACCAGATGCTTCGTGGCAAGAAATGAGGTTTCAGCTCCTACAAAGAGTTACAATCTTAGAAACCCACACAGATAGTTGCCCTCTATCCCACAGGGTCACTATGAGTTGGATTTGACAGTGAGAGTTATTGCTGTGGTTGATGGTAATTCAAGTTAATTGCCCAGCCATTGAACTTTAGCATCTGCAGTCATCAGCACAGTTCTGGTTTTGATCCTGCTCTGCTCTTGTACCCCCAAATTTATTATTAAAGGTATACTATCTCCAACCAAATTCACCCTTCTTTTCCCTTCTCTCTACTTTTTCACTGTCACCTGTGCCCTTCCTTCCATCAACTCTTCTAAGCTCCTCGCTTCTTTCATGTTCCCTTTATCTCTTCCTACCCTGTCTGTGGCACACATTTGATTCTAGAGAAGCAAAACTGGCAGTGTGGATAGATAGATGGGTAGGTAGGTGAAAGATGATAAATAGCTAGATAGAGTGAGTTAGTGAGTGAGTGAGTGAGCAATTTACATCAAGAAAATGTCACATGAGATTGTGGAAGTGGGCAAGCAAGTCCAGACAGAATGCAAGTCCTTGGGTCAGATGTTTGACTGGAGGCTTCTCCTTAGTCATAGTTATGGGGACTGATAAATCCAAGATTAGAAAGTAATTGACAGGTCAGTGACTGCATAGGCAAATGAATCCAAGGTCAGCAGGCCAATCTTGTGGCTGCAGAGAATTCAAGCTTGGCAGGTTGGATGGCAGGTCAGTGATATGTTCTAGGATCAACTGTAAGTTATTGGCTCAAGTCTGAAGAACAGGAGGTCTATAAGCCAGATGTAGTATCCAGACTTAGGAACAAATCAAGCTAGCATTTCCATTGTGTCCACCTCTATTGGAATCAGGCCACACCATTAAAGAAAAGTCATCAGGGTTATGACTTGAATAAAGGTGTCGCATTCCACTCTAATCTTCTCACAATATAGTAGCTGCTCATAGCAAATTGCACTATGGATTTGTGTTAGGTGACATCATGCAGGATTATTAGGTTTTAACTGGCAATCTGTTGCAAATGCTAGTCCAGCCAAGTTGAAAGAAAACCAAACCATCACACTAGAAAAGAGGAACTCTTCTAACCAATCTCTCTTTCTTTAATTGTGATGCTGGAAATAAAGAAAACTGTCTGTTGAATTGCTCATGGCTATATTAAGTAGAAATTGAATCATTGCTGGGTGGAAGGATGCATAAGTCTACGTACATGTGTGCATGCATGTGGGTTTGTGTGCTTTCATTTATTAGTGAATCTGTGAGGATTTGTCCAAAAGTTAAGATCCACAGACTTTTCATCAATGAAGAGGGGTCAGATGATTAGAAAGGGCAAAGGATTATAATTACTGCTCTTATTCTTAAGAAGTGTAATCACATTAACCAGTATCTGTAAGCTTAACTTTTTAAGGGCTAATCACTTTGGGAGCCATTTAAGGATATTATTGTCCCTATTTACAAAGTGCCATTAAATCATGTGCATTACTTTTCAAGAGACCAGATCACTGCGGGGCATTTATATTGAGTTGACATGTATCACAGAACACCTATCCTGTATCTAATCAGGTACCATGGCAGATATGACATGTCTTCAACAGAGTTTAGATGGTAAAGGTAGGTAAATTGGCTTTCTGAATTAGGTCAAGGGTCTGCGTCAACCCCCTGAATCTAGTCTTTATCCCATACAAACAATGAAAATGGGTCTCTCACTTTGCCTACTGTATTTTTTTCTATCCTATGGAGTCAATTTTCAACTAGAAGCAACACCATGTGACAGAATAGAACTGCCACATAGGGTTTTCTAATCAAACTGCCAGAACTTTTCTTCTACACTGCCTCTGGATGGGTTCAAACTGTCAAATTTTCTCTGACTGTGAAGAGTTTAGTTGAATGATAGCCCCCTGCTGGTGTTCTCACTGCTTACCACTGCAGTATGGTCCAAACTTAATGCATGCTGCTTGCAGCCAGGGACTGAACAAGGACACTAAGGCAGATCCATTCCTGGGGAGTACAGAATCCCCCTGAAGGGTGCTGAAATACCTTTTCTCACAACTGCCTTGCAGTTTAAGATTCTTTTAAATGAACTTTCTTTCCCTTTGTCCTCTATAAGGATCAGACCTGCTCCCCCGTTTATTGGTTCTCTCAACGTTCTTTTTTAAATTTTACTTTAAAGTTTGTATTGACATAAAATTTAGGTGGAACTCTGGTGGCATAGTGGTTAGACACGGGCCTGCAAAGGGTAAGGTCAGCAGCTCAAAACCCACCGGCAGCTCCGTGGGAGAAAGACGGGGCTTTCTACTCCCATAAAGAGTTACGGCCTCAGAAACGCAGAAACTCAGTTCTATGCTCTCCTCCAGGGTCACTCCAAGTCAGCATTGGCTTGACAGCAGTGAGTTTGATTTGGGATTAGGATAATTCATGTATCATACAATTCAATGGTTTGTATATAGTAAAATGAGTGTGCACTTGTCACCAAGATCAATTTTAGGACATTTTCTTCATTTTATACTCACTGTTAATAACTTTCCATTTTCCCCAGACCTTCCCTGCCTAAGAAACTATTATTATATATGATTTTAGTTACTATCTCTGTGTGTTTACCCATGCTGAATTTCATATAAACAAAATTATACAGACAATAACCACAACAATAACAAAATAAAATACAGAAAACATCAATCCAAGGGAAAGCAGAAAATATTAAGAGCTAGAACAATTAAATATCCATCAAAATAAAAATAATATAGTACCAAAATGTAATCTAATTCTATCTGCATTAATTCAATTTCTTCTGGGCTCTCTCTAAGGGAAAGGCTATTAACAACCCTGGTCAATGACCTGAGGCAATTCACTGGAGGTGTAGTCCCCTTGGAGACTCTACAAGTGGATTTTGGACTCTCATTGACATCCATTGTCTTTGCAAATCAGGCATTCAGAGTTTAGGCTCTCATACCATTCTGTGCTCTGATCTTTGGTTTCATTATTTACAATACTTGGATAACACAAACCGGTGTGCTTGTTCTGTGTGGACTTCCCTGGTAGCTCACTTAGAAGGATGCTTGTTTTTAAAATAAGCTTTTAAGACCCCAGTTGATATTCTTTTTGATAGCTGGGAACCATCTATTTTCTTCATCACATTTTGCTATCAAACCCATGTGTTCAATGATATCTCCATGAAGGTAAGTATCAAGCAGAGTCCAATCATGAGATCTGATTATTCTTAAGTAAGGGCTTATGATTTAGTTCGTGCTCAAAACCTATTCATAAAGGTATGACATCTATATCCCCATTCCACTTATTCCCATTATCATATATTTTTTAAAAAGATATTGTAAGTAACCTCTATGGAGTTGTCCCAACCCCAATTTCTGTCACAGAATACTTCTCACCCAAATAGATGCTTGCCTAATCCTGTTTAGGGAATTTGCTTTTTAGAAAGCTTGAATACAACCCACAACACTGTTAGTTAGCTTACCAGAGAGATTTAGACACTGATTAGACCAATTAAAGAGCTTAATATTTCAATAGCCATGTATATATGAAAAATAAATGACATTCCATAATGCTCAATTTCCTGATACGATCACTGAAGACAAATGTGTGCATAAGCAAAAGTGGTGAAAAAAGCTGATGGTGCCTGATTATAAAAAAGATATAGCATCTGGGGTCTTAAAGGTTTGAAAGTTAAACAAGGGGCCATCTAGCTCAGAAGTAATAAAGTCCACATGGAAGAAGCACACCAGCCTGTGACCACGAAGTGTCAAATGGATCAATTATCAAGAAATCAAAGAAGAAAAAATCATATTATTTCTCCCCACCTTCCTAACATAATCGCTGAAAACAAATGTATGCATAAGCGAATGTGGTGAAGAAAAACGATGGTGCCCGACTATCAAAAAGTATACCATCTGGGGTCTTATAGGCTTGAAGGCCAACAAGCAGTCATGTAGCTGAGAAGCAACAAAGCCCACATGGAAAAAGCACACCAGCCTGTGTGACCACAAGGTATCAAAGAGATCAGGTATCAGACATCAAAGAACTAAAAACTATGTCATTATCAATGACGGGGAGTACGAATTGGGGACCCAAAGCCCATACATAGATTTTGAGATTACAATTCAGCCCATAACATCTCTGTACAATCAACTCATTGCTATCAAGTCAATGATAAGGCTTAGCTGCCCTGGAGGAAAGAGTTTCCGAGACTGGGACTCTTGGCAGGATTGAGTACAAAGCATTGCTTTTCTCCCTGGGGAGCACTAGTGTTCGATCTTGCTGTCAGCAGGCTGATGTATCACCACCATGGCACCAGAGCTCATTTCACAGAGTTCATAATACCACCTTCCAGTGTTCAGGAGAAAAACCATAATATAGAATAGCCTAAACTTCTATACTACATTGAGCACTTGATACACTAAGTACATTAGTGACCAAATAATATTCCTACTGCCATAGAGGAGAATTCCAATACTTTTTTTAGGAGCAATGCAAAGAGGTTTACTGAGGAATACACAGTTTGACCTTTGAAAACCTGGGTAATGATTACAAGTTGTTCCAGTATTCTGAGGAAAAGGTGATCTTTTACATGGGGGAAAACGGGGAAAGGCATATGTCACCACAATTGTGGATGCTTGGAATTATGTGCAGTTGCAATATAATATCAAGTTAAATTTTTGTAAACCTAGCTAATCTTTTATTTGTATCATTGACTTCCTGTAGGTAACCTAGCAAGCAATTTTCTGAAATATCTGCATATATATTATTTCTGAGGAATGCTGTGCATGCATCCTCATAAGATCAACCTGGTCAATAATTCCTGACTAACAATTCTTAAATAAACTACAGCCTTGCCTTCTCTATTGTTTGATGAGAATGGTTAATGTGTTACATTAAATTACACGTCACAAGGCTCAAAAATCATAGGCTCTGTTCATTGGAAGGAGACAAGGAGGATTTAATACAAGCTAAAATCTAGTTTTTAAAAATGGAATTTCGATTTAAGGCTTACGTCAGGCTTAGTCAATCATGTAAAATGTTTCAGTTTTAGGGCTCCCCCACACATTACCAATAAAATGTTATGCTTCATAAGTGAATGGCAATATTTTCTCATTAGGACAAAAGCAGATAATCTGAAGATATGAAACAATTCCTCTGATGCTTGATGGCATATGTGTGTGTGTGTGTATATAATTTTCCCCTGAGAGTAGAGCTGAGAGGAAGACAATGTTCAATATAGGGGCTTAGAGGGACTGCTAGCAATTCTGTCTGTGATCGAAATGACTAGGAACTTGTCCCACTTCCTTTGTGAAAGCTGGTCAGGGACTAGAAAAAAATAAATGGAGAATTCTGTTTCTCAGATACAAATTCGTATTCAAATTTGAAGATCCACTATGTTATCTAAGCTTAATCACATTAACATGTCTGTTATACTGCAAAGACTCTATGAAACATAACTTTTGAAGTGTACTGCAAGAAGGAAACAGAAAACCCAGCCCACTTGAATTCTGATCTCTGTGGGATTGCATCTGTAGGACATTGTCTTCTTGTCTGTAGCCAGAAAGAATAGGCTGTAGGTCAAATACACTCAGTACAGAGTTATCACTGTTCTGTTTTCCAAAGCAGTGGTGCAAAATTGTGATCCTTCCTTTGGCAAAAAACACAAGAAAGCTGATCAATTTCATGTACTTGCCAGAGTTTGGATAATTCATATGAAGTGACGGAAAAGGGCTAAGGAATGAGGAACAGGGCGAGGTTTCCAATACAGTCAATCCCCCAAGAGCCAAAACAGAATACAGTGCAACAAGAAAGGCAGTAGGGTTTATTCAAAGTTAATACTAAAGTATTTCTCATATCACAAAAGTACCATTTTCTGAATTAATGGCAGATGACAGTAAGAAATTATAACTGAGAGATCCAATACACGCACTCCCCAGGTTAGGAACAAGATCCATTCCCAAGTGTGTCATTACGTGGAATTTGTAGGTAAGTCTGATCTGGGGAATATTGTTCTAAGTTAGCCTTATTTTAATGCTAGAAAAGACTCAAAGCCTTTTCAATGATTTAAAATCCGCATGAGTAGCAAGTGAAGGTGATTTAATTTGTTGCAAATGGGAGTTGATTTAACTCTTTCCAAAGTGAGGGTAAATAACATTAAAGGGCAAGAATGAGCTGTCAATAATAGGATTCCATACCCTGGGGGTTTTTGTTCTCTGTTTTCCATGTTTCTAGATAAAACAAATGCCAAGATTTATGCAACAATGGGATCAAGTCTATCTTCTTGCCATGGTCAGCCAATAGCATTCATTGAAAGCTCAATTTATTTCCCAGAATCCTATGACAAATCTAATTCTTCTACTGAGCGTCAGTCAAACAAAAGGGTAGGATGATTTATAACAATGACCCTAGGGTAATAAAAGATCCTAATGAGATATTTAAATTATCAAGTAAAATGTAAATGGTTTCCTCTCTAGTCTTTGTATTTAGTATATTTTATTTTACTCCAACTCCCTTATAAAGAGTTAAATGGCATCTCTTTGACCTATCAGTTAACCAGACTTTTTGATTAATCAGAAGGGCTCATATTATTTCTATTATTAAATTATACCTTCTGCTATTAAGTCAATTCCAACTCATAGCGACCCTATGTAGGGTTTCTGAGACTATAAATATTTACGAGAGCAGACAGGTTCATCTATCTCCCACAGCTTGTGGTCTTTATCCCACAGAGTGACCATACTAAAAAGCTCAACACTCACTGCTATCTAGTCTGTTCCAAATCACAGCAATCCTATAGGGAAGAGTAGAACTGTTCCTATGGGTTTCTGAGACTAAACCTTTATAGGAGTAAGACATCTCATCTTTCTCCCACAGAGTAACTGGTTTTGACTGCTCACTCTTTGGTTATCAGGCATAATGTGTAATCCACAGCACCCTCAGGGCTCCTGTAACTACTACCATAACACCCCCCCCCCAAACAAACAAACAGTAAACTCACTGTCATCATGCTGATTCCAACTCATTGTGACCCTATAGGATAAAGTAGAACTGCCCCCTGTGGGGTTCCAAGGCTGGAAATCTTTATATGGGAATGGAAAGACTCATTTCTCTCTTGAGGAACAGCTGGTAGTTTAGAACTACTGACCTTTTAGTTAGTGCAATGAGTACATGCTAAATCACAATGTAGGGAATGCCCCAACAAATACTTTAATTGAGTATATACAAATATTCCTAGAAGTGCTAAGATGTTTAGCAGCATTAACTACCCCAAGGAGTTAATAGCAGCCGCAGCAGCAGTACCTCAGTTGTGACAATAAAACATATCTCTAGATATTTCCAAGTGCTACCTGTGAACAAAATTATCCCCACTAAATAGCCACTGCTATACATGGATATTTGGGGATGCATAGTGATGCAGGATGATGATACTCTGTTGCAGGCCAGATAGTACTTTTAATGGTAGGTAAAGCCAAAGTTCCTTACGTTTTTTTTTTCCTTCAGTTCATTTGCCCGCTATATTTCATTAGTTCTTTTTGATAAACCACACGAAAACATACAATTCAACAGTTTCTTCATGTACAATTTATGTACATAGATTACATACTTCAAGTTGTACAATTATTCTCATCTTTTTTTTTTGAGTTGATATTCATTCCACCACTCATTGTCACTGTCCCCTATTGTGGTAGGGTGTGTGTTGCTGTGAAGCTGAAAGCAATGTCACTGGTATTTTAAATGCCAGCAGGATCACCCAAAGTGAACAGGTTTCAGCGGGGCTTCCAGACTAAGGACAGACGGTGAAGAAGGACTTCAAAGGAAGGGGCTGCTGAAAAATGTATGTATAGCTTCAAAGCATTTCCATGCTGAAAGCATTGAATGCTGAAACAAAGGAAGGAGAACATTCTTGTAGATACTGCTGGAAAATGGACCCCTCAGGTCCAAAGGCTCTTGAAATATGATACTGATTTCTAAGAGGGGAGTCAACCATGGTGTCATGAGTCAGGTAAAGTCTGTGAGAGTGGAGGCATTGGGATCTTCATTTGCTCATGGGATATGACTCAAAGTAATGAGAAACAGCTGCAGAAACAACTCCAGATTATTGGAATTTGTATGTATGAAGTATGAATCTAGGAAAAGTGGAAATCAAAATTGAAATGGAACACATGAAACTCAATCAATATGCTAGGCATCAGTGAGCTGAAATGGATTGGTATTGGTCATTTTGAATTTTTTAAAAGTCATGTTTTGCTATGTTGAAAATGATACAATCAAGAGGAATGGCATGACATTCATTTAGGTTCTTCCTAAATCCTTCATGAAGTATGATGGATATACTTCTATTTGCCTTACAGGAAATCTAATGTATACAACTATTATTCAAGTTTATGCATCAACCACAAACGTTAGTGATGTGAAAATTGAATAAGTTCACCAGAATATCAGTCGGAGAACTGATCAAGCATGCATTCAATATTCATTGACAGTTATTGATGACTGGAATATAAATGTTGAAAGCAAAGAGGAAGAAACACTAGTTGAAAAACATGGACTTGATGACAGAAACAAAGCTGGATATTGAATGACAGAATTTTTCAATTCAACGACTTGTTTATAGCATATATTGTTTTTCAACAACTATACATAGGACCATTCCCAGATGTAACATACAGAAATCAAATTGACTATATTTGTGGGAAGGGAGAAGCACAATACAGCAGCTAAAAGCATGCCATGGACTGACTGTGGAACAGAAAATCAATTGCTCATATGTAAGTTCAGGAAAAAGCTGAACAGAAGTAGAGCAATTCAACAAGAGTCCAAATATGACCTTTAATCTCTCCCACTTGAATTTCAAAAGCATCTCAAGAACGGATTTGACTCATTGAACACTAATGACAGAAGACCTTATGAACTGTGGGAGGACATTAAGACCATCATTCATGAACAAAGTAAAAGGTCATTAAAAAAACAGGAAAGGGAAAAAAAGGATCAAAATGGATGTCAGAAGAGACCAAAACTTGTTGTAAATGATGGAGTCACTACAGAAAATGGAAGAGAGGATGAAGTCAAGGAGCTGAACAGAAAATTTCAAAGGGCGGCTCCAGAAGACAAACCTAATATTGTAATGAAGTATGCAAGGAACTAAAATTAGAAGCCCAAAGGACGGAATCTGAAACAGAATGAACTCAAGAAAAAATTCAAGCCTCGAATTGCAATGTTGAAAGTTTCTATAGGAAAAATATTGAATAATGCAGGAAGCATCAAGAAAAGATGCCAAGAATACAATCACAGTACCAAAAAGAACTAAACACCATTCCATCATTTCAGAAGGTAGCAAATGAGCAAGAATCAGTGGTGCTGAAGGGAAGAAGTTCAGACTGCACCAAATGCAGTAGCTCAAAATAAAGCTCCAGGAATTGACAGAATAACCATTCAAATGTTTCAGAAAGCTGAAGAAGCACTAGAAGCACTTACTACTGTATGGCAGGAAATTTAGATGACAGCTACTTGGCCTATTGACTGGGAGAGATTCATGTCTGTGTCCATCCCAAAGAAAAGTAACCCAACAGAATGCTCAAACTGTAGAATGATATCACACACAATAACATTTTGCTTAGAATCATCCTAACAAAGTTCGCGATAGTATATTGACAGGGAAATGCCAGAATTTCAGGCCGGATTCAGAAGAGGACATGGATTAAGGGATATCACTGTTGATGTCAGATGGATATTGCTCAAAGCAGAAAATACCAAAAAGATGTTTCTTGTGTTTCATTGACTATGTAAAGGCAGTGTGGACCATACTAAACTTGAATGACCTTGAGAAGAATGTGAATTCCAGAACACTCCCTTGTGCTCATTTGGAACTTGTGCATGGATCAAGAGGCAGAAAGCAGGAACAGTGGGCATCACGGTTGTATACTCTCACCATACTTGCTCAAAGTACATGCTGAGCAAATCATCAAAGAAGGTGGATTATATGATGAAGAGTGGAGTATCAGGATTTGGAGAAGGCTTATTAATAGCCGACGGTATGCAGATGACACTACCTTGCTTGCTGAAAGTGAACAGCACTTGAATTGAATTGAAGCACTTGCTGATGAAGATCAAAGATTTGTAACCCTTAGTATGGGTTACCACTCCATGTAAGAAATACAACAATCTTAACAACTGGACCAATAGGTAGCAAATGGAGAAAAGGTTAAAAGCTGACAAGGATTTCGGCCTGCTTGAATCAATGTTCATGGAAGCAGCAGTAAAGAGATCAAAAGAAGTATTGAAATAGGTAAATATGCTGTGCAAGTTCTTTTTAGATTGCTGAAAAGCAGGAAAACTACTTTGAGGACTAAGGTTGAGCCTTGGCCACGCCATGGTTTTCTCTATTGCATCAAATGCATGTGAAATTTGGACATTGAATAAGGAAGACCGTAGAAAAATTCACACATTTGAATTGTGGTGCTGGAGAAGAGTATTGAAAGTACCGTGGACTGCTAAAAGGACAAACAAATCTGTATGGAAAGAAGGAAGGCCAGAGTGGTCCTTAAAGACATAAGATGGGTTGACATAGTGGCTTCAACAAAGGGCTCAGGCATAGGCACAGTGGTGAGGATGGCGCAGGAATGTTTCCTTCTGCTGTGCGTAGGGCCACTATGAGTCAGAGCCAACTCGATGGAACTTAATAGCAACACTAGCCATGTGTAATGATTCCAGTTTCTGCACATGCCAGCCAATGCTATCTTATGGTTTTGTTTTTTTCTTAGCTATCCTAATGGAAGTGAAATGATATCTCATTGTGGTTTTCATGTGTTTATCTCTGGTGACTTATAAAGCTAAGCAACTTTTTATGTCTAATGTATGGCTAGATGGCCGTTTGAATGCTCTGTTTATTGACATGCATCTTCACTTATTTTACCCATCTTAGGAGTGTGTTGTCTTTCTGTTGTTTTATATATATATATAATAAATTATATGTAAATTAAAATATATATAACAATTATATATAATAAATATATTAGTAAGTTATATAAAGTTATATATAACCTAATAATCTATATATAATTAGATTTTTGTGTAATACATGACTTCTAAAAAGATTCTTCCAGTTTATCTTTTCTTTCTTTCTTTCTTTCTTTTTTTCTTTCTTTCTTTTTGTTGGTGAAGTCTCATGATAAATATAACTTTGGAATTTTTATGTGGTCTCATTTGTTCATTTTGTCTTTTTTGTTTGTGGTTTTATTATATTAGATAATCAATTGTTGACAGCTAGTTCTGTCAACATATCCGTGCTTATTCTTTTTTTTTTCAAATTACAGTTTTAATTTTTTCATGCTGGATTTTTATCCACTTTGAATTAGTTTTTGTGTATGGTATGAGGCAAAGATGGTTTCATTCTTTTGTATGTAAAAATTCATTTTCCTGGAACTATTCAAGAAGGAGACCTGGTGACAAAGTGAGGTATACATTGAGCTCCTAACTCCAGTACAGCATAGGAGTAGGAATAGGCTCAATGGAAGTAAGTTGAATATTTTTGAGACTCTTCATTCCCCATTGAATGGACATAAAACCATTTTAAAAATAAAGGAATTGATAGCAGATATGTGGATTCTCATCTGTCTCTGTGTTTATTGTTATATCAGTACCAAGCTGTTTTGATTACTGTAGCTTTATAATATCTGGTGGCTTAGTGGGTTACAAGTTTCATTCCAAGATCAGTAGTTCGAATCCACCAGCTACTCAGTAGAAGAAAAATGAGACTTTTCTGCTTCCATAAAGATTTACAACATCTTAGAAGCAATTCTACCTCATTCTATAATCGCTAGATATCAGAATTAAAATTATGGCATTGTGATATTTAGCTTGGTTGGTTGCTGGTTTTTGTTGGTTTTTGACTTTTTGTTTTTTTTTAAATCAGGAATTGGGAGTTCTCCCACTTTGTTTAATTCAGCATTGTTTTAGCATTTTAGGTTCTCTTGTCATTCCATAGAATGTTGAATATTGGGCTTTTCAATGTCTGTAAAGAAGGGTTTTGGAATTTTTATTTGCATTGAATTAAAACTATAGATTACGTTTTATATTTATGACATACTAAAAATACCAAATCTTTCAATCCATGAACATGGAACATATTGCTATTTATTTATATATTTTATCACATTCTAAGTTCTTCATACCTCTGGCAGATTTATTCCTAGGTGTTTTCTTCTCTTAAATGCTGTTGTAACTGGAATTATTTCCTGAATTACCCTTTCAGATTTCTCAAAGTTGGTCTATCAAGAAGTCCACAGGATTTTTCTTTGTTGACCTTGTACCTGCTACATTATTAAATTCCTCAAATAGATTTGGAAGTTTTATTGTGTACTTTTGAAGCTTTTCTATATATAGAATTATATCTGCAAATAAAATGTTACATCTTCTCTTCCAATCTGGATACCTTTCATTTCTTTTTCTTATCTGATTGATATAGTTAAGATTTTTAATACAATATTGAATAGAAGTTGTGTCTTATTCTTGATTTTAGGAATATAAAGCTCTCAGTATATCTCTATTAGATAAAAAGTATGGCTGTTACATTTCCTTGTATGCCCTGAATCATATTGAGGAATTCCAATTCTATTACAATTCTTTAAAATTTTCAAAAAGAAAGGGATGTTGGATTTTGGCAAATGCTCTTCTACATCCATAGAGATGATAGTGTGATTTTTTATTGTTCTATTGATTTATACCTTTTCTAGTGTTCAACTATCCCCACCTTCTTAGGATAAATCACACTCAATTATGGTGTGTGATTTCTTTTAATTCATGGTTTGATACTGTTTGCTAATATTTTGTTAAGAAATTTTCTAAACCATTTTATTAGGGGCTGATCCAGACGTGATATTATTTCATAGTTTACTCACATCCAACAATATTTTACAATTGCCACCACAATCAATTTCAAAACATTGTCTTCTTTGTTTAACTCTTTGATATCAGATCCCCTTTCCTCTGCTCACCTCCACACATCCTTATTCTAGTTGTTTCCTCTTTAGATCCATCAATCTTGTGTTTCGTATCCCCCCAAAGAGACAAACACATAACAAAGATTCAAGAAGACTACCCATAATGACAAAATACATCAGAGATAAGCCCAATGTTCAATTTCTATATATTGAAAACCAGATAGAGCCCAAAATGTATCAGAGGGAAAATCAAGTGACAGTTTTAACCCTTGAAGTCAAGTTTATAATTTTTATCTTCTATAGACATGTCTCCAAAACTCTCTGGTAACCAGTGTATACCTAGCCCTCAATTATGGTTAGAGGAAATTCAGTGGAGGCTTATATCCTGTATAGATCTCACAAATTTATTTTGAGTTTTCACTATCATCCATAGCCTTCTGCAAACCAGATTTTTAAGAAATATTAGTCTGTAATCTTTTTTTTCTTCTGTTGTCTTTGTCTTGTTTGGGTAGCAAGTTTATACATGCTTTACAGAATGCACTAGAGAAGATGCCTCCCTTTTTAATGTTTGCAAAAGAATCTAATATAAATGAATATAGAGTCTTCTCTAAATATTTGGTAGAATTCTCCAGTGAAGCTATGTGATCTACGACTTGTTGTTTTGTTGTGTGGTGGTTTTGATTGCTAATTCCATCTATTCAATTGCTATTGGTCTACAGTTTAGTTAAGTTGTGCACTTCTTCTAATTTGTCATATTAATCTAGGTTATCCAAATTTTTACTATAATGTTCTGTAGGATATTGGGTCATTTGTAGTGTAACCTCTTTCATTATTTTTATTCCTACCTCTTCTTTTAAAGTCTGTCTAAAGGTTTATCCAATTTATTGATTTTTTTCAAAGCACCAGCATCTAGGTGTTTTTAAATTATTATTCTTTTGTTTTTCCAACATCTAGTTTTAATAATTCTCTCTATTGTTTTACTATTTGTTTTTCTTTGATTGTGCTGTGATCTTTATAATTTTCTTTTGTGGTAGGACTAGGCTTACTTTGATCTTTCCTTTCTAGTTTCTGGAGTTGTTGGGTTAGGCTTTTAATTTGAGGTATTCTTTCTTTTCATGTAGGTATTTAATGCTACCAATTTCCTTCTGATTCTGCCTTCACTGCATCCCATATGTTTTACAATATTGTAGTATAATTTAATATTTATATTTCAGTGTAATTTTTTTACAATAATAGCTTCATGCAATATTTGTTCATTTGTGATTGATCGATTTCACTACATAAAATGCCCTTTGGGTTCAATCATGTTATACCATATTTCAAAAATTAATCAACATTTTTAATGTTGCATAGTATTGCATGTGTGTAGGGACTTACAATAATTTATCCATTCTTAAGTCAATGTGCATTTAGGTTGTTTTCATCTTTTTTTTCTAGTGTAAATAGTGCTGCATTGAACAAGGACATGCATTAATTTATTTATGTTACAACTCTTATTTCTCTAGGATATATATATACCAAGCAGAGAAGTTGTAGGGTTACATATCAGCTCCATTCCCAACTTTTGGCAGAAATGTCATACTATTTTCCTAAGTAAATACAATATTTGACAGTCCCATTAGCACTGCATAAGATTCCAGTCTCTTATCCTCATCAGCATTTGTTATTTTCTTTTTTTTAACTTTGCTGTTAACGTTGGGGAAGAAAGTGATAGTTAATCATTGTTTTGATTTGAAGCTCTCTAGTGGATAATAATTGTGAACATTTCTTCATGTTGGCTGCGAGAATGTATTCTTTGGTGATGTGTCTCTTCATGTCTTTTGCCCAATTTAAGGATTAGATTATCTTTTTCTTGTTAATGTGTTAATGCTGTCTATAAATTTGTAAAATTGGATCTTTGTCTTATATATCATTGTCATTTTCCTCCCAAATCTGCATGTTCTCTTTGTACTCTTTTGGTGAATTTTTTAGATGTATATGGAGCCTAATTTTAGAAGGTCCAAATAAACTATGTCCATGGGTGATATTGGTCTATCATTTTTATTTTTAGTGATGTCTTTTCCTGACTTGTTTCATAAAATGAATTCTGGAATTTTCCTTCATTTTCCATATTCAGGAATAATTTGAGTAGTCAGCTTTTCTCTGAATAATTTGTAGAATTAATCAGTGAAGCTCTCTGGATCTCGATGTTTTGGGTTGTCTTGCAAGTTTTTAAACAAACTGATTAACTTCTTTCCTGTTATGGGTTTGTTCTGATATTCTGCTTCAGTCTAGTTTAGATAAGTAGTGTGGTCTGGTAAATTTTCCCTGTTTCCCAAATGGTTGAAGTACAGTTCTACATGATATTTTATAATTATCCTTTTTATTTTATTAGATTCTGATGTGACCTCAATTATTTCACTTCTTATTCATCTTATTTGCATCTTCTCCTGCTTTTCCTTTTTTATATTTGTCAGAGACTTGTCAATTTTATTAATACTTTCAAAGAACCAATTTCTTGTTGCTAATGTCTATTATTTTTCTTTTTCCTATATCATTTATAGATGCACTAATCTTTATTAATTCTTGTTTCCTAGTGACTGTAGGCTTATTTTGCTGCTCTTTTTCTAATTAGTGGAAATGTTAAACTGCTGGTGTGGGATATTCTTTTTTGATGCTTCTATTTATTGTCATACAATTTCCTCTGAGCATAGTTTTTGCTGTGTCCCAAAGGTTTGGGTAGGTTGTATTTCCATTCTCATTTGATTTTAGGGATGTTTTAAATTTTATTTCTTCTACTACTCAGGAGTTTTTAAACAGGGCATTATTCAATTTTCATATATTTGATTTTTACCTTTGATCTTCCTAATTTTACAGCATTGTTATCGGAGAAGATGCTTTGTGATATCGCCACATTTTAAAATTTATTGAAGTTTCCTTTGTTACCCAACATATAGATTATTCTGGAAAATTTCCCATGTGATTTGTGAAAGAATGCATATTGTGTTGTTGTGGGTAGTGTGTTTTGATTACATCTATGAGTTCAAATTGGTTGGTTGTGTTGCTTACTTCTTCGGTGGTTTTGTGCAGTTTATTTATAGTTGTTCTGTCCTTCATTGAAAGTAGTACATTAAAGTCCTCTATCTCACTGTAGAGTTGCCTCTTTCTTCAATGCTGTTAGAATTTGATTTATCCATGTCTTTTGAGGGTCTTGTATTAAGTGCATAGACATTATTATGCCTATGACCTCTTTTGCAATTGACCTTTTAATCATTATATAATACCCTTCTTTGTGTATTATGCTGATTTTTGCCTGAGAGTGTGTTTTATCAAATTTAATATTGGCATGCCACTTTTTGATTGGCATTTGCTTGTTATATATTTTCCACTCTTATTTTTAGACTGTTTTTGTCTTTGTGTCTAAATCTAAAGTGTGTGTCTCTTGTAGACAGCTTATTGCTGTGTCCTGTTTTCTAAAACCCTTTGCTATGTTCTGTCTATTGTCTGGTCCACTCAATCCACATTCAGTCGAAGTTGTCATTTCATTTTCATTTGAATCTAAGAAATGCGTGATTTCTCTTTTAATTCTCCCTTAGCCTACTGATTGTTTTATAGACTGTTTCTTAATTTACAAATTTCTTATTTTCTAATTTTTGTTGATATCTAGCTTAAATTCATTCTGCTCAAACCCTTGTATGATTTCAATATTTCTAAATTTATCAAGATTTGCTTTTTGACTTAAAGTATCACTGTCCTGAAGAATGATCCATATGCAGTGGAGTAAAATGCATATCATGATATTTTATGGAGCGTTCTATAAATGACTCTTCTCTTTTCTTGTTCACCGTAGTCCTATATTTCCTTTCCAGTGATTAATGTATTGGATTCCAACTATTACTTTAGTATTATCAACTTCTCCCTTCAACTCTATCAGTCTGCTTTCTATATTTGGGTGCTCCTATGTTGAGTGCATGCTAAAGCTTCCTATTAATTGATCCTTTTATTATTATATAATGTCATTATATATTTCTTCTGAAATATTTTGCATATAAATCCACTTTGTAAGATAGTAATATTACCACCTTAAGTTTCTTTCCATTATGTGTTATATTTGTATGGGCAGAGATTCTCCCCCCGCATTTAAAAAGTTTTAATCTACTTTTGTCCTTGGGTTAATATATGTCTCTTGTAAGTAGTATACGGTTGTGTCTTCTTTCATTTGTTCTGCAATCCACTACCTTTTGATTGGAACATTTAGCTCATTTACATTAGTTGTACTAGTGCCTTACTTTTGCCATTTTTAAAATTTGGGTTTTTTTGTGTTATTTTCCTTTTTTCTTTACTATTGCTCACTTTTGTGTTTTCTTAGATTGTCATCTTGCTCCTTTTTGGTTCTCCTCCACTTCTTGTACGTATTATATATAGGGAAACTTGGTAACTATCAGTTGGTTGCAGCTTAGCTTCAGTAGTATACAATAAATTATTTATTTATTTACTTTTTGTAATGATTTAGGTGTGGACTTACAGGACAGAAAATAATTTGTTAATTCAGCAATTTTTCAAACCTCCCAATGTCTTGCCCCATTTCCATTCATTTTACCCATGTCCCTCTTCTTGGATATTGTCTTCTTCTTTGTTCTCTTACCAACAAGGCTATAACTTCCCCTTCCCTTACTTTCCCTCATATGCCTGGTGCCATCACTATCTGTTTCTTTTATTGTGAAAGTGTTTCCTTAAATTTTGAATAATAGTGGTCACATAAAATATTTTCCTTTTATGATCGACTACTTTCACTCGCTATAGAATCCTCCAATTCCTTACATATCCACTGGTGTTTCACAGATACATCATTATTCTTTAATAGTGTATAGTATTTCATGTGCTATATACCAAAATTTATTTATTCATTCTTCCACAGATGCACATTTACATTATTTCCATCTTCTGGCTATTGTGAATACTGCTGTTATGAACATGGGTGTGATTTATTTGTTGGTCGATGGTTCTTATTTTTTTTAGACTGTATACCAAGTAGAAAAATTCTGGTTTTAAGTTATATGGTATTTTCATGTCCAATTGTTCAAGGATGTGACATACCATTTTCCACAATGATTTTACTGTTGTACAGTTCTCCAAGCAATTATACAAGAAGTTCTCATTGATACCATTTCTCTTGCCATTTCTGATATCACTAATTATATATGTCTATATATTTAATGTGCTTCATAACACAATTTTGTTTTTTACATATTTATTTTAAAACATGAGGTACAAGACATTAAGAATTATGAAGCTTACATATCTTATTCCTAGACTTTATATTTGTCTATGAATTTCCCATTATGAAGAATCTTACTTTTGTATATAGCTTTGGATTACATTGTTGTTTTTTCTTTTCCCTCTAAAAGGTCACATTAATATTTTTTCTAAGTCTTGTTTGGTGACCATGAACTCTTTCAGTTTCTGCCTGTGAAGGTTTTCATTTTACCTGCATTCTTGAAGTATAGTTGCACTTAGTATAGGATTCTTGGTTGACAGCTTACTGTTTTGATTTTTCTTATTTTTGCCTTCTTACATTGCTGGCTGGTTTTGTCAAAGCTATCCTGGACAGCTGGCAATTTTTCTGGATGACCTGTAATCTTTCCATTTTGAGTCTTTATTATGTGCCTGAGAAGTAGACTGGGAAACTTTTTTCAAATCCCCATTTTTGTCCATGGTGACATTTCAGCAGTGATTTTGTGATTTTTCTATCTGGTGATGGTAGAGTTGGTTTCAGAAATAATTAGATCAAAGAAATTGTCATCAAATAGTAAATTAATTGCTTCATTTATATTTGATGGTTCTCCAAGTTAAGCAGTTATCCATGAAGTATTTATAAAATCTTCTAAGGATCATAAAATGCCATTTTCCATTCATTCTTCTTCAAAATAATTTTCCTATTTGGATACCATCATGTTTCTTTTTTACCTTGGTAATGGTGTAATGCCAGACTCATTACTATCTTCTGATAAAGTATCATCTTCCAGCTGACTATGGTATATTCCAAAGTCATTCTGACAATCAGATCACATATCTACACATAATTCATTCAAAATTTCTTTGCTGTTATAGCAGGTCATTTTCAAAACTTTTTCCCTATGAAAATATGGGTAGAAGCATTACAAGTCATATCTCTGGGGATACTAATTGAACAGTTCAGTAAAAGGTGTATATTGCAAAGAAGAAAATTAGGCACAGCTGAAATAATGCATAAGAACGAAAATGTTATGAGCTATCTAACACATACACATTTCCTTAAAAAGCCTAATCTAAGAAGAATAAGAATCCTATCTAGAATCCTCAAACTTGGCTGAGCCCTGGTGACCTAGTGGTAGTGTGTGGGACTGAGGCCCACAGTGTTGACAATTCAAATCCAGTAGCAGCTCTCCAGGAGCAAGGCTGGGCTTTCTATTCCCACCAGAGCATGATCACACACACACGCACACACACACCCACACACACAAGAATGCTCAAATCTAAGATACCTAGACTACTACCTAGTATTTTCATATCAAGATCTATATTGTGTTCAGGCTTAAAAATTACACAAAATAAAATAAGTAAACATGAGTTAAGTCCAGGTCAATCAGCAACATTCAATCATAAGATATGCATATCCTTGTGATCAGTCAACAAAATGTTAAGTATCCCATTGCCTCTGACCTCAAGTATTTATGAGGAAAATTTGGCACTTAATATTATTTGGAATCCATTATATGCTATCCACCAGCAGTCTGTCACCTTGTCATTCTGTGGTGGCTTGCATGTGGCTGTGAGAATGTGAGCTCTGTCACTGGTATTGGAAATGTCAGCAAGGTCACCTAAAGGGAACAGGCATCAGCAGAGCTTTCAGACTAACAACTGACTAAGAATTAAAAATAGCCTGTTCACATCAAAAGAATTAGCCAACGCAGGAATAAGGGAACAACAAGTAATCCAAAATCAGTAGCAAGGTGGGTGTGTGAGGCCTGAAAGGGATTGATCAAGATCAATCTAACAGTGAGAAATGACTGAAACCCAAAAGAAGGCTGAACATTATAGTGAAACAGGAGGAAAGTAAACGGAAACAGAGGAAAGAACTAGGAGGCAAAGGACATTTATAGAGGTTTAAATGCAGGCATATACATAGGTAAATATATTTATATATGATGATGAGAAAATAGATCTATGTGCATATACTTATAGGGTTTGTATTAAGGCAGGAGGTGGATATTGGACCACCACTCAAGTACTTCCTCAATGCAAGAACACTTTGTTCAATTAAATTGATTTTCCATGATGCTCACCTTCCTGACACAATCACTGAAGACAAATGTGTGCATAAGAAAAAGTAGTGAAAAAAGCTGATGGTGCCCATTTATCAAAAGAAAGCACATCTAGGGTCTTAAAGGCTTGAAAGTAAACAAGCGGTCATCTAGCTCAGAAGCAACAAAGCCCACATGGAAGAAGCACACCAACCTGTGTGACCCTGAGGTGTCAAAGGGATCAGTTAACAAGCATCAAAGAGTGAAAAGTCATATCGTGCCATGCTCACCTTCCTGATATGATTTCAGAAGACAAATGTGTTCAAAAGTGTGGCAGTCATGTGCTTATGTTAATCTTATGATTGAAATGTAGGGGTGGAGTCTAGCCTGTTAATCTGAAGATAGCCATTGAGTAGCCAATGAGGCCTCTGTGTGAGCATGGCTTTCTCCTGATACATCTGGAAAATCTCGCGATATTTCCCTCGTGAAGATGAGAAGCTATCTTCCCCAGATGTTGGGAGTTAGTCTCAGAGATGATTAATCATGGACAAGACAAGATGGCAGCGTTTGAGGAGCCAGAAAAGCCACATGGCTTTGCTCTGATGAAGCCAGACCTCTGAAGCTAGGGAGGCTACATGGAGACCTCTGCCAGCGATGGGTTGCTTCTGCCACCACGGGATGCTGTTGATGGATCCTGAGTCCTGGAAGCGAGGAGCCATGTGGAGACCCCAGCCAGTACTGGGATTCTGCGACTGTGACTACGTGAGTCGGAAGGAGACTTTATAGACTGATTTCGGGCATATGGGTTGGGTTAATATCAGACTTATGACTTTGAACTGGACTAGGCTGAGATGTTTTCTCAATGTCCTGTTCCTCTTGTATTTATATAAACCTTTTCTTTATATCCATATGTGTGTCAATGAAATTTGTTCCTCTAGTCTACCTGGACTAACACAATAAGCAAATGTGGTGAAGAAAGCTGATGATGCCCAACTATCAAATGTTATAGCATCTTGGATCAAGGCTTGAAGGTAAACAAGTGGTCATTTAGCTCAGAAGCAACAAAGCCCACATAAAAGAAGCACATCAGCCTGTGAAAATATCAGTTGTCGAAGGTTTCAGGCATTAGGCATTAAAGAACTAAAAATTATATCATTATCAATGAGGGGGATTATAGATTGGGGACCCAAAGCCCATCTGTAGGTGAATCGACCTCCCCTTACAGAAGGGTAATGGGGAGTAGATGGGCCAGTCAGGGGACAGTGTAGCAGTGATGAAATATGCAACTTTCCTCTAGTTTTTAAATGCTTCCTCCCTCCACTATCATGACCTTAATTCTACCATACAAAATCTGGCTAGACCAGAGGATATACACAGGTATAGATAGACCAGAGCATATACACTGGTACTAGAAACATGGGGAATCCAGGACAGGTGATCCATTCAGGATCAGTGGTGAGAGTGGCAATACTGGGAGGGTGGAGGGAAGGTCGAGTAGAAAGGGGGATCTACATATAACCTCCTCTCTGGAGTACATACAACAGGGACATGGGTGAAAGGAAACAATGGACAGTGTGGTATGACAAAATAATGATAATTTATAAGTTATAAAGGGTTCATGAGGGAAGGGGGAATGGGGCGGGAAGGGAAAAATAAGGAGGCAATACCAAAGACTTAAGTAGGAAGCAAATCTTTTGAGAATGATGATGGCAACAAATGTACAGATGTGCTTCTCAAACAATTGATGCATGCTTGGATTGTGATGAGTTGTATGAACCCCCAATAAAATGATTTAAAAAAAGAATTAGCCACTGAAAAGCTTCTGGATAGCATGGAAATATTGTCAAACATGGAAAGCCCAATGAATAGAAACAAAACATCATCAGAGTTCATTCCAAGATGTGAAAGTACTCAGATGTCACTGAAGAAGAAAACCTTCTCAAAGTGGAGTTAACAAAAATGATTGACCAGAATAAAGCTTGTGAAGGAAGCCTTGGGGATTTTTATTTGCTGGTGGGACAAAATTCAAATGGATAACAAAGAGCTGAAGATTGTTAATCAAAACTTGGATTGTACTAATTATGAACATAAGAAAATTTGAAGTTGTCAAAATGAAATATATTGCCTAAAGATTAGTATCCTATGGTATTATTGAGTTGAAATGGACTAGCTTGGGCCATTTTGAATCAGAAAACCATATGGTTTACTATGTTAGAACTGACACATTCAAGAGTAATGGTGTTTCACTCACTGTAAAAGATGGATATTTTAAGACACATCTACAATGCTGTCTGTGATAGGATAATATAGATGTCCTTAAAAAGAAATTGAATCAATACAAATTATTTAAATTTATGCACCAAAAACTAGACTAGTGATGTAGAAAATGAAGAACTCTATCAATGTCTTCAGTCTGAAATGGATCAAACATGAAATCAAGATGTATTGATCATTATTGGTGAATGTAATATGAAAGTTGGGGTGGGGGGTGATGACAATATGGCCTTGATGATAGAAATGAATCTGTAGATCATATGATGGAATTTGTGAGACCAATGACATCATCACAAATACCTATTTTCAACAATATAGAAAGATTCAACACATGGACTTCTCCAGATGGAATAAAGAGACATCAAATTGACTGCATCTGCGAGAAGAGATAATGGAGAAGCTCAATGTTTGCAGTTAAGACCAGTCTGGTGGCTGACTATGGGACAGAGCATCAATTTCCATGTGAAAGTTCAGGTTAAAACAAGTCCACAAGAGCAAAGACATAACCTTTAGTATATCCTACCTGAATTTCAAGGACAGATTTTACACACTGTACACAAATGATAGAAAATCCAAAGAGTTATGGGATAATATCAAGAACAGAATACATGAAGAAAGCAAAGGCCAGTGAAATAGATGGTATGGTAAAGTGAAATGACTGAACAGAAAATTTCCAAGGGTAGTGACAAAAGATAAAGTAAAATATTATAATGAAACATTTAAAGTTCTAGAGTTAGATGCTGATGACAAATATGTACATAAGGAAATGTGGTGAAGAAAGATGACGGTGTTCGACTATCAAAAGATATGCGTCTGTGGTTTTAAAGACATGAAGGTGAATAAATGGCCATCTGGCTAAGAAGCAAGCCCACGTGGAAGAAGCATAACAGTATGTATGACCACGAGGTGTCAAAGGGATCCGGTATTAAGCATCAAAAACCTAAGTGATATATCATTATTAGTGAGGGGGTTCAGATTGGGGACCCAAAGCCCATCAATAAGTGAAGAGACATCCTCTTACACAGGGGTTATAGCGAGGAAATGAACCAATCTAGGTGCAGTGTAGTAGCAATGAAATGTTCTCAAATGCTTCCTCCCACCGACTATCATTATCCCAATTCTGCCAGACAGATTTGGCTAGACCAGGGGATGCACATTGGAGTCAAAAACGTGGATTTTAGGATAGATAATCCCTTTAAACTAGTGGGGAGTGGTGACACTTGAGGGGTGGAGGGATGGTGGACTAGAAAAGGGGAACAAATTTCTCGGATCTGCATGTGACCTTCTTTCTGAGGTGTG